>QNGE01001112.1:36473-67728 GCA_008508345.1 Paragonimus westermani | reverse complement strand
GTTTGTCAGACCTCTACCTGTTGGCCTGCCTGGTATGAGTAACTCTGTCCAGTTTAGCCCAAAAGGTCATAGAGATGCGCAAGCCGTCACACCACGTCAAGGTCCAGTCTCACCGTGACGGTCTAATCAGATCAACCGAAGACGATCGCAAGCGCGGTCGTCCGTACGTGTGACATGGACGAGACGTTTCAACTTCTCCTTGTCATTACCAGACCGGTACAAATGTGGTGGCGCACTCCCTGGTAAAACCGATGAGGAAGGTAGGGTCACTCCACATGATTCGAAAGTCAAACACTAGCACGATGAGTGTGCAACTGGTAGCCCGCGATCACGATATCAATCCACACTTCAACCACGTCAACTTGATCACTAACGTAATGCTCCGATTGATGTGCATGTATCAGAGCTTATACCTAACACGGCACAGTTTGTAGAAAAGTGACGTGGTGTTGATGGTCACAGACAATTCACGAGGGAATTCCTAACCGCCGCAGTCATTATGGAATGTTATACGAATTCCGATGCACTGGACTACGTTGTGAACATGCGAACAAAATCCACTGGGGTGAAATGGGATTGTTGATGGGGGTGTCATAATTAGAAATGAACAGATAAGAGCTGGGCAGACAAACGTATCTCCCTGAGTCCTCAAACTCGCATGTGCGCACTAAGCACTGCTGGGGATCGTTGTTGCCACAAGTCATATGCATTTGAAACAATTAGCCCCCATAATCCATCTGGAAAAACAAAACAAAAGACGAAAACTGTGGGTGATATCATTTGTTGACCTATAAGCCACACATGCATCTGTAATGTACGATTTTGTCGAGTATCACAAAAAAGACTTTCTCCATTGGTGAACACAAGCTACTGTAGAGAGGTACTATGCTCTTCGAGCAGATCTGAATGCGGCAATCCAATGAACATATTACACTGCCTGTTTGGTTACTAACCACCAGAAAGTCAACACCACTGCCTCCCAAAAAGATGATCAAGCCAATTCTGGACAGTTCTCAATGTATTTAACAGTTCAAGTGTAGTCGTGGTGCGTGCTACCTAGGAAGAATTGAAAGGAATTCAACCATCCGAATGGCTGAGCACATCTCTAAATGGCTAGGTGAACGAATTTCCGGTAGCGAATGACAATTTCGGCCCGCGACTGGCTACCGACATCACTTATTGATCGTTCAACCGAAATCGAGCATACCATAGATCCATTTAATTCACAGTTTTATTACGCAATCAAAGTTTACGTTTGTTGAGGCTGTAGTGTTGAAGCTGATTTATTCACTTCGCTGTACACTACAGAGTGCACATTTGTGGCTCAGAAGTCCAGAAACGATACCATCCCACAGCTTTTATCTTCTACTACGGATTTGTTCGGAGTTGGCTAGGACTGATCACCCCGACAGTAGAGAGAAATTGGAGCTCTAGTTTTCTTAATGAAACTTTTTCCCAACGCTGTTGAGATTTTGGTTTTTGTTCTATAAGTAAACAGGTCTAATGGTTTCACTTCTCAACGTTCTTTTGGTACTATCATATGGCGTTTAGTTCATTATGACATGAAGCCGTACAAACCACTAACCGCGTCTTCATTCTGGATGTAAACCTGAGCCGCTTATATCTACTGCTAAGTTAGACAACAGCTGTGAACATTGAAATACTCACATCTTTAGGGGAAGTACTGTAACCAAGTTAAAATACAGAACGAAATCGTGAGGGCAGTTAACTGTCGGCATGCATCCCCCCAAAAAAGTAGAGCAATCAGGCAAGCTGAAATCACAGTGCTGCTCACTTGTACTTCAAACTCGGGTATATTTCATGCATTGTCCTAAGCGGGTTGATCGGGTTTCGCTCAACGTAGTCATCTGAAAAGAGGAAACATCGTAAATAAGTGCGCCGCAAAGCACATCACGTGATGATCAAATTGGTTAGACAACTGATGCAATATCTCTAGGCATGTTCCCAGGCTGCAGACACCAAACAACAGACGAAATATGGTTAAAAACACGAAAATGAGTGAGCGACTGTTTGGCGAAAAATGATTGATGGCAATATGCTAGGTATGTGATAACAATAGTGGGGTGAAAAAATTGGATGGACGGATACACAAAGGTCATGAGAAGAATGGATCAGGAAAGACAGAATTGGTTAACAGTAGTGATTACTGGAAACAGGCAAGCACTTCTTACATGTTAACAGAAAGAACGATTGGAATAGCAGAATGATAGTGACCACTAGTGAGTCTTCGTCAAAGAGTTTGGTCGTAAAATAGTGGTGTTTCACAAAGAACGAAATCGAAATTCCTATAACCGCTCAGGAAACGCATGCATGTATACTGACTGGCAAGAAATTAGGCAACACACAATGCCAGTAGGCCATCAAATGCGCCTGCACCACTAGAAGAAAGCTGAACGCCTACTGAATATCAGGAAATCGATTCAAACGGTGTGCGTCCCAAAACATTCAGAACAAAAGCTCTGTTCACTGTTTTCTTATGGTGGAAACAATGGTCTGACGCGGGAGAATAAAAGTTTATGAATGATGTGACAAACAAGTCAGTAAGTCGTGCACTGTTCATTTGCGATGCTTGGAAACGGCTGAGTTTACGGAAAGAAAATTGTACACAAAATACACCGATGGGCATCTACTAAAATGAGTCGGAAAAACGTGTCGATCTGTAGGCACTCATGGTGAGTGATTTGGGACAATTCGGCAAATCACAACTTATTAGCTAAGTGGTGCTCATATTTGATAGCTGATCACTGCCCAGTGGGACTACGGCGTTTCCTCACATTGTAATTGGAAACTAAACAAGCCCACTCTCATGCCCGTCACTTATAAGCGAGTACGCTGATGTCGATCCTCAAGCTGCGAACAGAGATGCCAGAGTAACATCTCCGGAACAGTGCATGTCGATCTTTCGGAATTTAGGTGCTAAAACCCGCCTTTTGACTTCACAAGCTTGATTCAAGAAATGAGGTGGCCTACGTCCAGCAACTACTTGATCACTAAGGTAACAAAATGATGTCGTGACAAGTGCTATTTCAAATTCTTACCAAATGCTCCCAGGAAATCCACGAAAGGAGAATGAAACATCTTACTTGTGGTCGTAACGTGATCATTTGTTGCATATAGGAGATTATGATGTTTACTCACGTGATGGCACTCAAGAGCTCAGACACTGGCCGATAATCGCATCAAAACACAAGTTACAAAATATACCGGTAATATGTGAAGTCATTGCTGTGAACGACTCTACGCTTGGCAAGTCAAATCGAGCTCACACTAAACACGTACTGCTCTTCAAGTGACCTTCAGTTTAATAGCCGCTAGACTAGGCAAAGTCTGACACACTCTACAAAAGTTAAGCTGTTTGGCATGTATGACAACAAAATGATTCTCAAACGACAGAATGCAAAAGTTTGTAGAGTAACAATGCCATATCGTATATCACCAAGTTGGCTTACTAACCGTTAGCTACACACGTACGATATAAATACCGTACCACAATTCGCACGTTTGACAGATCTGAGTGCGAGTCAGCGGGTAGGAAAAGTAATGGACCAAAGTGTTAATTGGCTAACGGAAGTTAACTGGTCAAAAGAGCCCACAGGACTGTTCCTAACTGAATAGAAAGAAAATTCATCGAAATTCGGAATTTTTGCCCACATTATGAAGATAAGAGAGTGAAATTAATCACCGTAATCAGCAGTAGTGCAAAATGATTGCTTCAGGGCAAAAACCCAATGACGTCATCAGCAATCCAAAGCACGGTGCAAGAACACAATTAGGCAATCTGACATCCATCTCATGAGCGCAACGTCGGAGTGAACACGCAACCACTTTGTCACGGCTGTTCATCACTAGGCTAATCGGGTCACCGACTGTAGACTTATCAGTGCGATTGTCAGTGATCGATGACAGACTCGTTTTTCAAATACTCGTGATTCTAAAAAATATTCAAGGACATCTTAATAATTGATAGTACGGCTCGGACCATCGTTGGTCCTAACGACGATCCACGAAGTACCACAGAAGTATGTGCAAACACATACAGAATGACCGGAGATTAGGAAAGAGGATAAACAATTGAACTTCAAAAAAAAAGAGAAAAAGGACCAACATTCTTACAAGTTGACTGCGACAACCCACGATTTCTAAGAGCGTTTCCAACTAGCAGCGTGCGTAGTCAGGAGCTCCCCAAAAGGACAGACGGCACCTATCGACCTTGTTCAGTAGTACGGCCAAGGTTTCATAGCCCATAATCATGTCACCCTGCAAGCCCAGTGAACGGTGTGCGTTGCTGGAGCGTCTCATGCGTCTCGTGACCTAACCAGCGAAGACTTCGTGTTCATTACCTCGTTCATTAGTCGCGATCTTATAATTTTGCATATTCATGCGATCTGCTCATGATACTAACGAAAACAGCCGTCAGATACGCAATCCAAATTCAACTTTCACACGAATGAACAAGTACTCTAACAGAGGAACGAACATCTTTGTGTAGCCACAAAAGACAATGATTGATGAATGCATTAAGTGTCCTCGCCATCCCTGTGGACACCTCGTAGGTGACAGGACAAACTGATGAGGTGACACTGAACAGACAGATGAAGTGATCGGCAATTTTTAGTGAAATGCTTGCATAAACCAAGATAGGGTCAACGTCAACCTAATCTTTTAGCGATACATCACTCTTAAAAGTTTCCAAACGCATGGCATGCGGACCGACCATATCATTTAACAGATTCAGCATGGTCTGTATCGGCCAGCTACCTGATAGAAGCTTCATTCCGAGATCCTTGGAATCTCTAAATGATTTCTCCATAAAATTGCCCGTCACATGACCAAGATAAAGAAGAAAAATCGGATATCCCTATTCTACACCACCTGAAGCAGAGAATGCTTGAGACAGCTGTCTATAATTGCGCACCCAGCATTTAAGGCGGTCACACAGCGACGTCAAAACCCAAACGAAAGCAGACTTAATGTCGAAATCAAACGACTGCTGTCTGGGATGAGCAGCATCAATCTTCTAGTGTCTGTCACGAGGCAAAGACATGACCAGATTGGACAATTGGCTGTTTTTCTCTTATCAGGTTCCCTCTGTGTTTCAAAAGCCACTGCATTATGGGACTCGATAATATCTTGGATATGACAGAGACAAGATTAATACCTCTCTCGTTGACACATTTCACGGTACCTATTTTGAACATGGAAATGACTGCTGATAAGCACCAGTCACGAGATACCATACGAAAAGGAATGTGGTGAGTTCAAGCTACGATCTCTCACCATGTGAAAATAGTGGGAGAAAGAAGGGCTGGACCTGCGGCTTTATAGCGCCTCCGTAACTCTAGTCACTTGGAGTTCCGCCATACACATGTAAATGAACTGGATCAGACCAGGCGAACTGTTCCTCAAAGCCTATATATCAAATCGTCGCAACGAACTGCAAATTGATGCGCCAATATTTTTCACATACAGTGCCGCTAAAACTTCGAAGGCTAGCGCAACCACAAATCAGAGAAAACGGCACCCTTCTACTGCTGATAAAAAATGCTTTAATCTCCTTCGCCTGCTCGAAGAAATAAATTTCACGGCCCTTACGCGAACTCTTCGTAAATTTGCGTTTCATTTCACACCCATTTTCGTCGTATTCAGAGTCAGGGGGTATGGTTTGGTCTGCTGAATCAGTAGAAATCCGATTTTGTCCTATTTGTGTGGCAATCCTTTGCAATAGATCTCTTCATAAGAAATTCGCACGGCTGTTAATATTTCTGCGTAGTGCTCATTTGCATCACTCATTGTTGTGGCCTGGACAGCTTAACTGCCAGTGTTGTTTGACAGACGCTTCGTATACCAGCATCGCTCAATTTCCAGCCGTGTGCTTTTGTTTGTTAGCAAGTAATATGCGAACAAACGATAAAGCAAATGCTACATGAATGACACCACGATTTGTCCAGGTGGTTAATCAAAATCCGTGAGGAAATGGGGTCACGGACAGGTAGCGAACACCGGAAAATATTCAGCTACAGCGATAAAATTAGCTGAAAAGTGGCAGACTAGGTTAGTTGAGTTTGAATCAACTAGTTGAATCTACAACTTACCAGCAACCAATACAACGTTCTGCAAATTTAACGGTTTTTAGGATCTCGGTCTGGCTTGTAAATCCCCATCGAGGTTTCATCGATTGGAGTCAACATAACAAGCATATGGTCTTCCCTTGAAGCGATCTGGCAACTTGACCATTTCCAAGATCTTGAAGCTGGGCGTTTGCATGCGATAATTCAGCTGTGCCTAATGTGAGGTTAGTGAACAAGACGGCCTGGTGAAAACAAGATTGGGGTGCTAATTCCGATCGTAACAACGACACTAACGAGTTTTAACAGGACAGAAACTGCGGTCAAACGAGTTCGTTTCGAAAGAAGTTGACCAGAAAGTTTAACTGGGGGCGAAAGTTGTGGTCAAATGTGAGCGATTTTCGGGCTAAATGGAAATGATTACTTACTCAGTGCCCGGGTAAACAAGCGGGTCAGCTCAAAGTCACCAAGTGCATTTCCAAGATGCAGATTGGGAAACGACCCTCAACGTGAGAGCTAACTGCGAAATAAGGCAACTCCCCGGAGAATGAGTGACCGCGGGCAATGAGCGGTAGTAATGCCATAGCGTGGTGGATTCACGGTTGGCAGCCGGGTCTACTATAAGGTGCCCCCACAAAATCGTTGGTACTACTGCGAAGTGGCGCGTTACCACGCCGTACGTCGCAACGGGAGTGCATTGGCTCTCAAAGAATATGTCGTCTACATAGTGTGCTATCGGTATGGCATATGGACAACTCCAGCCCCCGCTAACCATGAACACCTCTCGAGAAAGGCGGGCGAATGACAAGCACGAAAGATGCGCCGAGTGCTTCAAATAACTGGACTCCAACCGAAGTACGTGTGAACCAGTTTGATTACCGGTTCTCCGTAACGGAAGACAGGCGTTGCAACAGCCCATCGGTTCTGGACGCCCCGGTTGAAGAAATCTATTATACCTCCATTTATGAACCCTAAAACTGTTATGCTGTTTCTGTCGCAACCTCTTACAGAGTATACTGGACACCATGAATGGATGGACTCCATTCAAAAGGCGTATTGAAATGAACAACTAACGGTCACCGGCCGCCGATTGACTGTGAACGCCGTGCTTTGTCCTAATGTCATGTATGACAGGTTTCCTTTGAATCAAATATTCCGAGTGGGGCCCCTCAAGCCAACCGCTTTCTTCGGCCAGGGTGACGGAGAAGTATTCCGCCCTTATAATCATGAACCTCTAAACCTACATTACTTATTAATTTTGTCTCATGTTTCCACCGTAACATTTTGGCAGAGAAGGTGGTGGCTGGCTTTGCCCAAATGTCACGTCATATAAATCGGTCTCGTTTTCCCACTGCTGTTGGGTAGCTCTTTACTTGCTGATCCCGAATCTCGTTTTTTTCGCACTTACACCACAGATTTGCATCATACTTCTCTCGGGGAAAGTCATGACCTGAGTGATAGTGCGCCAACAACCAAGGGGCTATCTTTACCTGGAGGACACAAAACCCTGTTGAACCCCCATCCCTCCCCCCGAACATCATTTTACGCTTGCTACCGACAGTGTTGGAACGCTTGAGCAAATATGCCAACGGGCAGTTTTTTCACGAATACCATCGTCATCAATATTAGCTAACTTGCCGAAACACGGCTCAAATATCCTAGTGCAGTAGTAAAACTTCAGCCTCCGTCGGTTGCTCCACCATACGCGTACGACGTGTTTCTCTGACAACATGGTGGCTCAAGCCACTGGTTAAGCCGGTGTTGGAATTGCCCCGAGCATCCATACAGAAGGCATTGCTTGACTGGACACCCATTAACAGCTGTATTTGCGCCGTCAGACCCGAGAGTACGGCAAATGCTACGACAGGCGATCATCATAAACGCCGTCTGTTTACTGATGCGCCATGCGTCCACACAGACTGTAGTCCAGACGGAGCCGGAGATGGTTGTTATCATCAGCTCACTAACCTCCCACACACTGTGCAGTGCACGGACATTGGAGTATTGGCTGGAGACTGAAAATTCAAGTAGGTAGGCTAAGTGCTGACGAGCGTGACGTAGGTGGATCTCATCGACTCGTCGAACGGAGAACAATAAGCGTTTGTTGAAGCTGTCTACAAATAACAGTCTGTTTCTGGTAAGTACTAATTTTTGACGTTCTAAAATTCAACGCGCCACCTGGCGACCTCCATCGCCGAGTCAACTGCGAACACAGGTTGACCGCATAGCTATCAGCTATCGGTAGCGTGGCTGTTTCCAAGATTGTGAATCAATATGGATTCCGATCGCACACCGACAAGTGCAAAGTACGTCCTGCACTTCGAGATGAAGCCATCAAACACAAATTGACATACTTAAACTAGTAGGGAAACAAGCGCTCAATATCCGCCAGAGCACGCTTGACACCAGTCAAGGACTCCATCCACCGGACGGCATTTAATCACATTGGGCACATATAAGGTTTGCAATGCATTAGTCTGGTAATACCCGCTGTGGTGCTACTACTCATTTAAATGTCAACCGCTAGGTTTCTAGGCGACCACTAGAACTTATGGACGCTCGCCGGAATATTCGATCCAGCTATGAGTACAACTCGATCCGCAATGCTGCTCGCATGGGATTCCCGAAGCAACTACGGGAGAACCGTGAGGCCTAGTGGACACAACGCACTACAGAGATGGAACAAACCGCTGCTACCGGGGGCTCTCGAAGGCTTTTCCATCTCATCCGAGTAACTGGTAGCAGGAAGCCAGGTGAGAGAGAAGTAATCTTCGAAGCCACTGGTGAGCTTACCCATAACTTGTAATGATGCTCAGGACGCAAAGTTGAGCAATCTCTACGGCCTTCACTCTTCGTGCTGAGTCGTTGGAAACAGTTGGGAAGTTCATCTAAATTTGGAGGTGTATCAGCTTTGACGGAATATCCAACGAGATCACAAACCGGACAACTAAATTTCGGATGACGTCTGCAAACTAACGCCGTCTGTGGTGCCACTATCAGTTGAGTGTCGAGTGTATAATGCCAGTGTGAGAACGGTCATATCTTACGCCTGAGAAACCTTGTCTATCGAGCGCAGGATGTCCATAGATTGTGTTTGCGACCATTGGTGGCTCCGAAGCACCAGGGCCGTGTGATGGGAGCAGCGAATCAGCAACGAGGAGGTTCGCCAACAGATTATGTCGGCTCTACAGGCTTCGTGGCTTGGACACGTCTTACGAATGCCAATTCACCGCTTACCACATTATGTGTTACTTACTGGTGAGTTAGGCTAAAAACAGCAACTTGATGGCCAGTGTATGGGTTCGAGGGATGAAGGGACTGACACCAAAGCTTACTTCTGTAAAATGTTTCCGGGCTGAAGTGCAGTGGACAATGAACACATTTGGTTGAAGACGCTGCTGAATACGGTGATTTTCGTGTCGAAAATCAGTTTGCATCTGCATACTTTTCTCTCTCTCCACATTTCCCCCTTTACCTAATACCATGCTTTCTTCTGTTACGGATTGTGGCACATTTACCATCTTATGCGGCTTTATCGCACAAGAAAAACCTAACGGCAACACTATATACATCTGATTTCCTTCGTACATGGTATATATATATATAATGTGCAAGGAGAACACTACTACAGAAACGCACAGGTGATTCGTGCATTTCGGGACCAAGAGTTCAACAGTGTTTGTCGCCTCAAAGCGGAGGGATGTTACTGTCATTTACAGTGTGTGATCGGACAATGTACTTAAAAACCGAACATCGGACTGACCAGTTGAATGGATAATTAGATAACTAAATGCTCACTACACTTCACTTCTATAACAAGCAATAAGTCATCCATACTACAGCAGCGAAACGCGCCAGTGCAAACCCGAACGACAGTGGTTCACTGCTTCGACTCGCTGGGTTTGCATCGTGTGATGCGTGTACAAGATACAGACGTCATTTATTATTTTCAACTGTCGACGACTGACGATCAAGAAGCGCAAGTATACAGGAGCAGCCCACATTATTTAGTCATTTCACTGAGTGTACCCAAGCAGTTAGTATCAGTAACGTAAACGCCATCACACGATTTGATGAGATGTATAGTTATTACATCACCTTACCGATACGGTCATTGAGCAGACGTTGAATCAAATCAGAGACGATATTGAGGTTGCCATTACTGTCCACGAAAATTGCACCGATAATCGATTCGAACACATCGGCCAGTGCTTTCACACGCAAACCTTTGAGCACCTGCTGCGTGAGTAGCTGACGCGTACAGTAGAAACAAAGAACAAAAATACGATATGCAAACGACTGAATCTCAAGAACAAAAGACAACAGACCTTTTAGCAGAACAACCTAAATTGAAGCGGGATTTTGCGTATGAGCACTAGAAACCATGAGATTGTTAAACATCCCCGACGATAAGCGTCCTGATGGAAAAGCCGACAGTTCTCAAAAAGCAAAATTAAACAACTCACCTCTAATTGTTCTGAATAGGAGCTGGTGCGGTCCAACAGAAAAGTCACATACGAGATAGCAGTGTCGATTGCAAGCTGATTGTGTGAGATATAGGAATGAATCTTGTGCTCAACTACGGCACACGCCAAACTGTTATTACTCACAATGTTCGAGCGGGTTTCCGTCAATTGGCCTGTTGTAATGGGGAGAAATAGGACAGAAAAGACATTGGGGCAACGTGCAAGCACTGTTTCTTCGATGGACAAGAACAAAGGTGACAAATACTCACCAGAAGCACGT
Source organism: Paragonimus westermani (assembly GCA_008508345.1). Classification (NCBI taxonomy): domain Eukaryota; kingdom Metazoa; phylum Platyhelminthes; class Trematoda; order Plagiorchiida; family Troglotrematidae; genus Paragonimus; species Paragonimus westermani. The sequence goes on along the minus strand of QNGE01001112.1, from coordinate 56,896 downwards.
AACTTTCGACCTCTTATACAGTCCATCAGTATTGGATCGCCTTTTGATGCTGTTACTTGGCGCTCAATTCAATAGCCATTTTGCTGACTCACAATGTACAGAAGCAATTACCACCAGTCCGACATTTTTACTGTTCGGCTAATAAGCCATGTAGTGAAGGATTATGTCAGAAATGCCACATACGCGGTTGGCATTCTGATCAACAGACGAAGGAAGGCCGATAGCCTTCGCGAAAAAAGCCAACAGTCAAGCTGCGCCAAGAACGTTGCAGAAGTCACAGTTGCTCGACAATCGAACATCTTGTCCATGTGATGCCTTGATTAATCTCGTTCGAAACTGACCGACCGATTGTCAATCACCTGAAATGTCACATTAAAATCATCCCATATCTACAGTGTATTTGTCGCACACGTTTGCCAATTAACCTGCTAGTCTTATCATGCATACGTTCAAGCTGGCAATCCCTATAATGTGCACTCGACATTTCAGCACAACTCGGACGGTTATAACACTGCACTACAAATCAATCGAACCATAACATCTAGTTGATCACCGCCCGACACGACCGCCGAGTCAAGGTTCGTTAGTGTGCGTGCCGCCACAAATTATCCCATACATTGTTCGATGCGGCTATTGATCACGAACAAGGCCACATCAAGTATGCAGGTACTGCCACACTCAGTGCGAAGCATCAAGCCGAATGACAACTCAGTATTGCGAAGAACGCTGAACGATACGACAGCCCGAAGTACAAGCAAGCACGGTCATTCCGTCGCTTGTGAAATGATTCTTATCCCCCTCTTCCTTCGTACTCAGTAGAATAAGCTTTCATTATCAAAACACTACAAAGATGATCATCAGTGAGCACATATTTTCCGTCAACCTAATTGCAACCTTTTACTGTTAGACCGAGTTTTCAGACTAAGCGTTTCATTCATCTGATTTCAGTTAACGAAACAAACAACTGTGCATGCCACATCACAAAATTTATAAACCGATCTCGTAAACAACAAAGGTAGCACGTGACTCTGTTAGTATTTTAAATGACTCACCAACAAACAGTACGTCAGAGGGCGGAGAGGATACTAATCTCATTCTCTCCTGAAAGTGGTTAGCCATTTTCACTCGTCTACCACCTCTTTTAACATGCTACGTACACGCACCGAGCCAGCAAATAATTCATCGGGTTTTTCCGTTAGATAAGCAGTGGGCGCGACTCATGCGATAGATCAACATAACAACCAAGAACTGTCTAGTGCACACATTACCTTAAAACAAAAGCGCATTTGAGACACAGACCCAGAACAAGGTCAGCAACATTGCTATCTAGTCCACAAGGTCATGCCACAATGACGTACACAAAATAATTTGGAAGCCATTCCCCACTTTGGTCGCACTGTTTGTGCATCGAGTAGAGACAGTAGGCACATTCACTAGTAACCCGATGCATAGGTAAACCATGTAGACACGAATGCTAAACGATGGAAAACCCATAGATAGCTGAAGTGGTCAACCGTCTGTCATGTCTGGACTGACAGTTGTTGGCGTACAATAAACATGTTGAAGCCGCCAATTGCATTTCCTGTAGGCGATCCTTTGATACACCTTGCGAGTAATTTAGCTGGTGAATGGAATGTTTGCTAGAAAACGCTCGAAAAATGGAGGGATAAAATTACCCGGATTGAAATTGATGTGCTTCTTGTACAGACAAGTAGTGATAACGTAACCCAAGACGGCGTCCCCGAGAAATTCAAGTCTGAAAGAAGACGGCAAGATCAACATGGAAGAGAATGCGAGACAGGTTTCGGAGTACTGAGGGCTCGAACATTATCACGATGCATGCATCGAAAAGTCTAGCGTAATAAAACCATCCACGTGACCTCATACAGTAGGAAAACGGTAGTGCGACCATAATGGTAACGGCGAGGAAATTCACCGTTATAAACAGCAAAGTGGAAGAGAGCACTGTAAAAGACACGTCGCATAACACATTCAGAAGAAGACAGGGGAAGATAATACGAGTTCGTCGCAGATTGTGACAATCAACTAGAGCCTACGAGATACAATTGTGTGAAATTAGTAACGGGTCAACAACCGCTTCAGCAAAAGTGAATTGCCTGACTTGACCAATAAACCTCATGCTTAAAATGATATAAGTGGTCGACAGAAGATTTACAGAGAGAGAAGGGGAGATCAATTTCTCCATAAAAGTTGCACTTCCATTCCCCAAAAGCCTAGGTCGAACAGCCAGCTGCAAACTGACAATCATACACTACGACCATAGAGGAGGCCGACAGAGGATTTATGAGCATTTGGTGTCAGCCATCCCTAGATAAGTGACAAACCACTGCTTCGACATGGTTCGGTTCCACCAGCACCACGTATGCCGAGGAATCGTATCCACGATCTGCGCTCCTGTACTATTGTCCTCTCCGGATTTCGGTAGAATTCATGAAAAATTCAATTATGCAAACTGCTGTTTTTGATATTCCTCATCACGTTCTTACAGTCACATAGGTTCAGTATGAGTTGTGCGGGAAAATTATAACAAATCGAATAGGTCATCAGAAATTACAGAAGTCGTACCGATCACAGTCTACTGAAGGGTGGGAGTGTTGGTGAATGTATTACTGTCACACGTGCCTGTTCTGGGATATGCGTTCATCGGTGTTAAGTGGCTCACATTTGCTCGGGTTTCAAGTGACTGTGGAATATTTGGCCATGGGAGGTAGACGATTTGCACGAACCGTTTTTAGGCATACAGAGGATTCGTGAGGTTTGATGACAATAGCCTTGACCGTGGATAACATTCGCACTCCGACAGCTCTGGAGTTGGTTTGAAGAGCGTTGTAGATTACTCGGAGCGCTTCGTCTGGATTTATTCGATGGTCATTGTCAATTAAGCGGAGGCTAGTTGCACTGGAAATGGGATTTCTCGAACCGTTGCGAAGCCATTTTGAGGTGTTCACGAATTCTCTCTGACAGTCGCCCTATGGTTCTCTCAACGTAACCTGCTTGACAACAGGAAGACGAACAGAACATAAGCAAACTTTCCTTGAGGCGTAGCACCAGTACCGAGCAGGTGTCGAAAGATACGATAAGTCTTGTTGCAGATCAGACACTCTCGATCGTGTTTGAAGGTCCACGGCTAATTATTTCACACATCCCACCATTACATGGCAGAGATAAAAATTAAGCTTTTTCTCCGCTGTTTAAGCTTCCTACCGGAATGCAAATTTTTACCCAGAAATCTCTCAGGATATCCATTTTCAGTGAGCATTTCTTGAATATACGTTACTCTATCTAGGAGTGTGTCCGATGTGTAAATTTTTGCGCTCTGTTCACTGGGCAATTCACCGAATTTATTTTGTTTTAGTGGGAAAAAATTGTGAAAGTGTGTGTACTGACCCATTCACACCGTTTTTCTACGAACTGATTTTGAATTGTTCCATCTGATCGACGAAACCAAGCAACGTCTAGGAATGAGTGCTAATGCGATGGTGAATTTCATATTCGGGTGCGCTTGACTGAGTTCATCTAATATAACCTGGGGGTTACCATCGTTTGAAATAAGACAAAGAATGTCGTCCACAGAGCGCTTGTAAATTATACACTGAATCACGATGTGAATGAGCTAAGTGGTCTTTGTTTTGGCTATTCATATATCTGCCAGCAGCTGATCCAGAGGTGAACATAGCTACTCCATCTTTCTGCCTTTATGATTCTCTATTAAGTTGGAACTGAGCATTATAGATGCAAAACAATGATAGTTCTTTTAATTTTTCTTCTATATTTCCGACATCAATTTGATTCTTATAGATATACATGGAGAGATAATCAATAGTTCCTTGAAATGATACGTTGGTGAATAGAGGTCAAATCCGCGGACAACGTGTCGTCGGTCCCCATATTCGATTACTCGACTGAGTCCACAAAAGCCGAAGACATCCTTTAGACTGAAAAAGTCAATCGTGATTTAGTCGGTTCTAGCCGTTGAGCTAAAGTATGATACGGCGAACTGTAGATGTCCAGGAATGGTCTTAATGTCACTACGACCTTATGAACTTTGGGAAGACCGCACAAACGTGTAATGACCGTTTCGGGTGGACGTGGTGTCGATAAGACATAACTGGCTCGAAACAGCCACTTGGTAGTTTGTTGGCGGTCATTGAGGTGAACCGTTCGCTGCTGAACTGGTCACAGTACAAAGGAACATGATGATTGGGGAGAATGAGGGTATTCAGCAATAAACCATAGTCCATTACAACGCATAAGAATAAACATCCGAGAGTAGAAATGATTGTATGATCTGAATTAGGAGGATGAGGTACGTTTCCTGTCTCAAGCCACCATGATTACGCCTTCGTTTGTCCGGTAGTTAAACTGAGAAGCGGCAAAGGACGCTGAACATCTGTCTAAGCATTCGTCATTCATGTTGTTTTACTCCGAGTTCAGAAGAATTAACGGAGACACATTGACAAGCTCCCGCTGGCTAATCTGACCACATTCAATGAAACTAGTCCATTGCAACAAGAAAAGGCTGTTAAACGTCCGTCCGCTTTAGACTGACAAGCGGCCAAATTAAAAAGATACCACCGTGGACAGAGAACGATGAAAAACAACAGATAAACATGGAAGTTAAAGAGCATTCGTTGCTCTAATGAGTTAAGTCGCTTTGAATGCTACCACTACCAACCGGGAATGTGTACACGCATACACAACGTTTACTCTCCTAAGGTGTTGCACCTCCTTTCCTCATGGACAGAAATCGATTAACCGTTTGTGGTTAGTCAGTAAACAAGAAGGCATCCACCAGGACTCAGAAGGAGTTGGAAAGGCTTTGCAACAGTTGGTTCTGATGGCCACGTTCAGCTGATTCGACTTTGCTGTGTCTCGTCAACATCGCAAACGCCAGTTTCATCGTGTTTTTGTTCCGCAGATCCTCGGTTATGTCGAAACGACTTGACACCGGAACAGAAAGGATGGTTTCACAACGCTTCTGTCAACATGCGCAATAAATCGGAATAGTCCCTACGTTGGAAACAGTAAACAAATGTCGGTGTGAAGCAGACAGCGTGTAACAGTCGCTAAAAGGAGGCACAACGAGGCAGCCGTATTTGGGCCAACTGAGGTTATAGCATGAAACGCAGGTGTGCCATTAGGTGTTTGTGCTGTGGCGGTCCTGGCCTTTTCAGCCACCTCGGCACGGAGGTCAGGCTTGCGTGCTGTTTTGATCCGACCAGCTGTGTTGGCTGCGACTTCGATCCTTGTAGGTTCAGTCTTCTCAGATTGGCCAAACGGGAGCAGCCAGACAAAAAGCAGATGCGTTCGTTGTGGATGATGCCAGTATGTCGTGTTTCGGTTCGGTTTGTTGTTCATTTTCACCTCGCCTGACTGTGTGTAGGTATATCAGGTCTGTCTACGCAGTATTGTTTTCCCTCTGTGATTGTGCCGAATCTCTTGGGATATGACAGTCAAGCATGTTCTAGGTGGTTGATGATGCTGCAAGTGTGCGTGCGCCACCTGCTGCCTTGCAGTACAGACTTTTGGGCCGAAGTCTTTGGTTGAGGACCCCAATCGCTCTCCAGTTCAGGTCTGGGCGTCATGACAGTATTCCTAGCCCCCCTATACCACGTCACAACGTAAACCTCATAACATACTGCAACAGCCGTCGCGCAGAGTAAACCAGATGACCCTATCTGCTGCACATGGCAGGGTGGATAGGCGAAAATATGCTACAGCCGCAGAGTTACCCTCATACTGACCCTCCAACATGAATCTTTGGGCAGATAATGCTCACACATTTTTCAATAACCCGAAGAACAGCCTGAAACAAGCCCGGAGAAGCAAGACGCTTCTCATTGGGACATGGAATGTGCGCATGCTGCTGGATCGATGCAGCGCCACAGGACGGCCAGGACGGCGAAAGACATTGATCGCGATGAAACTGCGCCGGTATGGAATCAACGTAGCAGCCTTGAGTGAGACAAGGATTGCAGACCAAGGTAAGTTGCGGGAAGCAGGCGCTGGATACACCTTCTACTGGATAGGTTATTCAGTAGACAGTGCTCAGAAGCATGGTATCCGTTTCGCAGTCGCTGATCACATCAATGCTTTGATGATGAGCGAACCGCACGGCATCAGACCTCGAATGCTGTCGATGCGCCTGCGACTCGGTCGAGGTAAGTGTGCTACCCTTATTGCAGTTCATGGTCCAACGATGTGTAACACTGAGGATAAAAGGACTAGTTCTATGGTCAGCTGTCCACCACAATCCGGTCGGCGCCGGTGAATGACCAACCACTTGTTTTGGGTGGCTTGAACGCTCAAGTTGGGCGCGACTCGGTAGCTTGGCCGAAAGCCCTCGGACCCTACGGCACTGGTTCAGTCAACAAGAACGGTGATCGTCTGCCCCACATATGCGCTACTAACGAGGCGGCTATCACGAACATCCGAGTCCAGCTGGATGCGAGCGATATCCCGATGTGGACTCATCTACGAAGCGGTCATCACCATTTGCTTGATTATGTGATTGTGCGGCAGCGCGACATTCGTGAAGTTCGCATCACGCGGATGATGCGTGACGTTGAATATATGGGCTGGTCAGCACCAAATTGTTTAGTCATGTACATAAGCCTGTTTACTGTAGATCTTCCGGACAACGGCGAAAACTGAATGTCAAACGGTTGGAGAACTCCGAAACGAAGACTGCTTTTCAACGTACAGTAGTCGCTCGCCTGCACAAAGCTCTTGTATCCACCACCCCTTAGTGTACGTGGCAACAACTCAAGAAACGGATCGGGGCAGCAGCCACTGAGACGATCGGTGTGGAGCGTATGAAACGCCCGGACTGGTTCGAGGACGACAACGTGGTCATCTCCAGCTTGGTATGAGGGAAGAATGTTCCGTTTGCCACTGTAACGTTGGACAGAGACAATGAAGCGAAGAAGTCGACGTTTCGGAGTATCCGCCACCAACTGGCCGAGCGTGTTCGCGGAACCACGGACCATTGGTGGAGGAAGCAGGGCGAGCGCATGCAGGACTACCCCGATCGCGGACAACACAGGCATTTCTACGATTCGCTTGAGGCGATCAGCGGTCCATCCATCTAGTCTACCAAAGCACTGGTAGACGTGAACATCGACTATTCTTGCACCCATTCATAGGATATTATGAAAGTGTGGCGCAAACACTTTGATAGCCTACTTAACCGCCCTGCTACAATTGACTGGGTGACTGTGAACGGCCTGCCGCAACAGGACAGCAAACCTTCACTTGCTCTCGCCCCAGATTTGCTGGAGTTGCAGAGTGCGATTGCTCAACTGCGCAACGGGAAGGCTGCAGACGAGGATGGGCTGTCAGTTGAGATCCTGAAGAGTGGTGTATAGGCCCTGGACTGTGCAGTGTCCCAGCTGGCTCATTGCACCTGGGAGTACGAAGCGATGCCGCAAGATTTCAAAGACACCCTCATTGTACCTTTGTTCAAAAGCAAGGGTAGCAAGCAGTGCGCTGACAGCTACCGGGGTGTCAGTCTTCTGAGCTGCGCAGGCAAGGTGCTTGCCAGAATCCTCCTGAACCGGTTGAATATGGAAATCCTGGAAACAAACTTCCCTGACGGGCAACGCGTATTCCGGGCGAGTCAGAGTACGATCGGCCTGGTGTTTGCTGCTCGACAACTTCAGGGAAAGTACCGAGGACGGAACCAACCTTTGCATGTCCTGTTCGTGAGCTTCACTAAGGCCTTTGATTCCGTGAACCGCAAGGCGCTGTGGACGGTGCTTGGTAAGTTTGGAAGTCTGGGTAAGTTCGTCAATATGATTAGATTGTTGCAGGTAGGTATGAGGGCGAAGGTGCAATCGTGTGGACCGGTCTCAGATGATTTTGACATCGTCACTGGCGTGAGGCAGGGTTGTGTTCTAGCCTCAGGCCTATTTAATTTATATCTTATTGCCATGGTAACAGTTATTTTTCAGGATTCTAGAGAGGATGGCGTTGAGGTTGAGTACCGCACAGACGGGTGCCTACTGAACATCCGACGTGTCGACGCCCCGACCCGGTTAGATACCTCAATGATGTGCATGCTTCTGTGAGCAGATGACAGCGCGCTATTCACACACAGTGAGGAACTGCAACGTCTGGCGAAAGCCTTCGCGTCTGCGGCATCCAAGTGTGAAGTGGACATCAACACAGGTAAGACGTTTTCCTTCTTTCAGCCTTCTCCGGATGGACGTGCTGCTTGTGTACCTCCACTCCAAATCCACATCGATGGAGACATTGTAGATAGCTGAGCGGATTTTTGCTACTTCGGTAGCAATTTGTCGACAGACTTGTGTGGCCAAGACTAGTGATGCTTTCGGACGTCTTGAAAGACGTGTGTGGAAGAACCACAGCCTGAAAGCGAGCACTAATCTTTGTGTTTACTGCCCAGTGGTGCTGTATATACTGCTGTATGACAATGAAACGTGGACATTCCATCAGTGGAACCTCGGTGACAGGGTGATCATCGATTCTGCCTAAGTGGTATTAGAGTACTCCCCAGTTGGACAACATCGGCTGGGGCCGGCTGCTTCTGGGTAACTCCTATTTACAGACAGAACAGCACGAAAATACTGGTGATAATGTGATCGTGATAAATCAACACCGACATCCCCCAAATACGAAACGAAGGGTTAAGAAGAGCACCACAGTTTAAAGTAACCGAAAATGGTTAATATTGTGAGTATGACTGAACAGGATAAATACTAGACAAGAAATTTGTTTCGAAGAAACAGAGCTCGACAGCCTCCAAACGGCAGCAGCATAATTTAACAGAGCCACTCTTAATTAACTGGAATGAGGTACGCAAACAAACAACGTTCCAACGAGGTCGGCGGTTATTTCCCAAACGCCCAATGTTTCGATCCACGTCAAAATGTGGCAAACGAGGATATTCTCCGGTCTAACCGCCCACTTGCAAACAACCTGAATCAGATCTTAAAAAATTGGCTCCCCACTCGGATTTCACTCTAACTACTTTGTGTAAAAATATCCATCCAGAAACAAAATCACTGCACAATCATCCACAATAAAAACTTGTTCACAATACACCCATAATGTACAATTTTCACAAGTTGGGCAGGTTTACGCATCAGTTCAGGACGAACAGTGAGATACAAGCACAGCCACACACTGTTAAATCAATAACAAACAGTGTACCCAATGACGTCACCTGACAATGCTCCTGTCATGTTTATGTGAACCCAGTGGAGTAACGTTAACAACACAGTAAGATGTTTTCATCAGATGGCTGCTCTGCCTGCGTGCACTTGCTCGTTCACATTAGCCACAAAGTATCTCACCCTCATTGGCGGACTGTGTAAAGGATATGGTGTCACCATGTATAAACCATATGGATTTCTTGTGTATGGCCGATTAGAACGACCGAAAGCAGCCGTTTACAGTCATGACTTTGAATGAAACCAAGAAAAAATATTGTACATCACATCAGGTGTGATCCATACAAGGACGAGTATTAGAGGCAAACGCGGTGACTGGAATATTGATTTCACGCGTCAGCTTGCTCTCTATCTTGATTTAAACGTGAAACAAAGGGTTCCTCGGATGTTGTCCTATGTCTACGAAATCGTCAAGGCTAAACAGATCACATTAGAATACTAAGGCAAGGGGCGGAAACGGATACACCACACTAAATTCCAAAATCGTGTGAGGAATTACACTGGGAGAAGTATTCACCGAGTCCGCTATGTAAACATCAAAGCGGACTACCGTAGCAGAAGTACACTGGATAATGAGAGGGAGGGGCGTGATTCGGACGGAACAAAGCTTATTGTGCATCCGTCTCCATTCTCTACACAGTGTGAACTTTGATACAATATTGCCAGGAAAACCCATCGAGCTGTCTTGAACTGATAGCACGCCATAGAATTGTATTGAGATTGAGCAAAGATGATACCGAGATATCTAAGATAAGACATCTGAGATAGAATCTACACAAAAAATAACGTCTGCGTGCATAATTGCAAAATCAAGGGGGTGTGAATAAAGACACGACAAACTTGATGCCCGGTCTTGCCAAACGGCTGCAGAGTTCAGAAAATACACAACTAAGAATAAGGGTTTATTCAGAATGGAACATGATCATCTCAAGTTCAGAATTCGAGAAACGTCAGCTAGAATTTGAGCGAAAATGAGGAAAGCGATGTGCATAATACACTCTAGAAACAGTTTTCCAGGTACCTTCCCGGTTTTGTTGTGATAAGCAAGTTCACATTCCGATGAACCTGCGGAAAAACCTAGCTATTTTAAGTACATATTCCTGCGCAAATAGTATGCCAATTTATCCAAAAGTGAAGTGTTACTCAAAGTGTAAATGACTAGACCTACCGTTGATATGACCCAAACAAGGAGATGTAGGGTGATGATTGGTGCATCAAAGCCTGGATCAGTGTGTTGATGTTTTGGAACTGGTAGCCCAAAATGTTTTGAAGGCCACACAAGCGTAATCGGAAGTAGTCTATAACATCTGCAACCGCTCCACTGACCGGAGGTTCTGCAGTAAGTAGATCAGGCGAGCTGACAGATTGACCATGCGGCGAATAGAACAGCGGCCGACGTCTCGATCTGTCACGTGATTGCAGTGCGAGTGGAGTTCGAGGTTGATTGTTTGGATAAATGGGGTCGCTGAGTAGCTGGCACCACGGAGACCAAGCAGGTTGGTAAAAGTCCGGCTCGTCTGACTGCCGGTTCATATGATCAGGTGAAATGCCCAAATATGCCAAAAATCGACAGGCAGCTGGGAGACCGAGATGTTGCAGGAAACAGCCGATTAAAGCTTCGATCATATCGGCCAAGGACTTATCCGTCAGCCTGACAAACATACGAGAATCACTATCACTTTTGGTTGTCTGATGAAGGCAAAAGAGACGCAAGAATGATGCAAGGATAGGAAACTAGCAGGTGTGATGACACGGACCTTTCATGTACTGTGGGTACTAACTGATAACGATGAATGGATTAATATTTGCTGCAGTCACCTACAACCATGGGTCAACTCTGGATACACCAGATAGTCATTGATTTAATGTCTCTCACGTAAGCAGTTAACAGTCACCGAAATAAAAAACGTCATCATCGCCACCATCACCTAAGTGTTTCACGCTGATGGTCCATTGCCAGGGCTTCAAAAAACAGAATGAACTAAGGGTGAGAAAAATTGTATATAAACAGATATGTATGTATAAACTGTCACAAACCAGATCAATATGTACGTATTCGGGGTTTCTCAGTTCGTGTCAAACGGTATGCTACGTTATCTGATTGAATAAATGCTTGCTAATGGTTGGTTAATTTCCGTTCAGGTAGTTCAACATACCTATTGCTTACACGTTTTGAGGCAGAATAAAAACCATGATCGTTTCTTCATGGTTGATCTGTTTACGACGATGTATCAAATGTCGGGATGAAATAAGACCATCCCATTTCGGTGCTCCCGAAGAGGTGAGTCTTTTGTACCTGCAGTCTCGTTGGCTCTACGCTCGTTCCTCCTGCACTATGTGCACATTCTGACAACCAATTTGTGTAACTGGGTTTTATACGCCCTATTCGGACAACTCTTACAATCATCAGTTAGTGAAAGAGCACAACTGAGTTATCTCAAGGCCGTTAATTTCAAGATAACTGGGCTTTTTTTCTGAAACCAAAAATCGCAACGGAATCAGCTCATCACCATTACTAACAATCAGCCTCATCTACCAGAGTCAAATGTTGACCAGTGACTCAACGTACTTCAGTCGTCGTTAACGTCAGTTGAGCGTTAGGGGACATGCGATCTGGTAGCAGTTTTGAAGTGATGCATTGGAAACATGTGTATGTACTATGCGTGACTTGTCACCAAAGAAAATGTCGTTCCGCTACCACCAAGGATATGAACAGCGGATAGCCGTGCAAAACAATGTTTGTGTTCGTCGTCCCATATTTTCACACACCTTGTGATGGAAATCTTGCAATATACAACTACCCAGACCAAGCGTCTTTTGTGGTCAGAACGGTGGAATCAGCAGTAACTGCATCCGCACCATCATTCTCTTCATGGACGTCTCGAGCTTCTTGGAAAGTTACATCTTAGTTGACCAGCAATATCCTCTGACCAACTAGTCGATCACACAGATGCTCCTCCAGCTTGTCACCAAAATTGCAACGGGGAGCTTGCGTTAGCGTTCACAGAGGGAGCTCATGAGAGCTTGTGCTCGTTGAACGCACGAATGGATCAAAATTCTGAGGCCTGGAAGTCGATACGACATGCGCACTTTGGCACGTCCGTCAAATGACAGAGGCTGGGGCATTCGAGTGGGCCAGTTTGTTCAATAGTGAATAAAACTCATGGCCACCAGCGGTAATGAGGAACACTGATTTGTTACCGTTCTTCACACCATGACAAAGGCTGTACAACGGCTCGAATCTTCAGACCCGTTTCTCGAGATCACTGCGATTAACCTGTAAAGTCGGTTGCTTAATTGCAGAAAGTTCCATCACGCGGCACCAATTTGTAAAACCCAGAATTAGAAACTCCGAATAGCTCTATGAAAGACATCTGAATTCAAACGTTCCGCGTAGGTAACAAAGAGAACACCTCGAACTGAATGAAGTAAGCACTTCTTATTCATACGACAAGAACAAGGATTGTTTGTCCAATCATAATGTTGTATCCTTAAGCGACGTTAGGTTGATTCACTTGTAAATTGTTTATTTCGTTGGGGGTCTGAAAAAGCAATGAATCTAATAGATTCCATTGTAGTTCGCTAAAACGCTCACTGAAACAAGTAAGCAGTGGTCTACACTAGCGGCGTCCATTCATTTCTCTATGGACAACTAGTTCGATCCTAATTTAGTGTTTAGCACTTGACCATTCATTCATTCGTTTGCTCATAAACACCACGAACACGAACTGCTGCTTCCCACAACAGTGTCGAGGAATATTTTCGAATAAAAATTGAAGAAAGATAATGGTGGACCAAAACAAGCCTAGAGAGAAAGATTAACGAAAGCATGTCATTGACTGTGACACCTTGTGGTCTCAGACGGTGCTTCTAACCAGCGATTTCAGTAATCGCGAAGTCCCCAATCAAGTGAGTAGCAACTACCCAACTGTTAGTGGCCACAGTATATAATGTCTGGTGTGGTCAACGTTCAGCTGGCACGTGGAGGTCAGACCATCGTAGGCAGTGCAAATTCAGTTGAGACTGGGTGCGACGGTTTGGCGTGCGGCTGAAGAACAGTGGATTAGATGAAAGAAGACGACGAATGTCCAAAGTCGAACACTCATCAAGAGAACAACCAGGAGACACTGTTTCAAGGGTAGGGTGTGATCGTACATCATGTCGAATAAAAGACGGAAGTGACATACTACCGGAAGCCATGGAGTGAATAAATCAACATAGTGAATGGTCAGTGTTGACACCTTCAAGAATCACATGATGACAATGAATATTAAGTCACCCTGTTAAAGTTACTGGGGTACAACGTCATATTACAAGTTTTATTTCATAGACTAACCACTTTAATAAGAATGTCGTTAGGGTAGCAAGTGGCTTTCCAGAATACATGAGAATGCATGCCTTTGTAACTGAAACAACAAAAAGTACGGTAAATAATGGCGCATCGAACCCACCAATTTAGAGACTGTGTAACACGGAAAGATAAAGTGATCCGGTGGACAGTACACCTGTCCGGTGCAGTAATTGGACCAGCCCAAACGAGCAGCGATCTTGTATAGGTTGGAGTTAGAAACCAACTGGATGCGCTTGGCAGTCAACTGCCCCTCATCTACCTTGTCTGAGGCATTGCTGTAGACAGTGAGAGTGCCAATCAGCTGCAGCAGCGAGTCACCCAGTAGTTCCAGTCGTTCCAGGTTGACTGCATCACGTGCAGCAAGAAGGGTGGTGGGTTCCAGTAGATCGTTTGGATGGGGACAATGTGAAGTGGGGTCAACCGAGCGAGCCTTTTCGTCCAACAGACGATCTTCGGCAGGTGTACGCTCCTGAACCTGCATATCCATGTCTGTGATGTGGTTAATATCGGTAAGCACGCAACAGGGTGCGTCGACACGATCCGGTAATAGTACGGTGTAATCAGTGCGCTCGAAGTGCTCGTCACTCAAATTAGTCCGAAATGTCTGGTAGAGTAAACCATGCGATATTACTTTGAACAGCTGCAGAGCAGAAAGAGCACGCGTTGTTTGATACAATACAACTGGTACAATCGACAGAAGAAACCAAAGCCAAGCGGATAGGGGATGCACAAAGCATGCATCGGCCAAATAGAGTGCCGTTGATCTATCCACGTTTGATTTACCGTTTTTTCGCATCCCCGCCACAACCTGTGCGGCATTCTGGTGTCGCGTCAAGCGGAAACAGGAAGCTAACGGCAGCTCCGGTCTCAAACGATCCAGCAGAGCGCAAATGGGTGGATGACATATAGAGAAGTAATCCACGTACGATAAAACCGGCTCGGTCACCGTAAAGTTGAGAGAACTGGGTAACTTGGAGGAGCACGCAGTATTCGAGCTTAACGCAACATACACACCTCCGGCAAGCTTGGCAGGAACTTGGTGTAAACCGGTCTGGGAGCTTGGACCAGAAATGGCAAACATACCGGGATCAGTGTCAGGCAGATGACAGGGTCGAACAATCACACCGGCCCAGTTTTGAATAGGGATCTGACCTAGTCGCACGGGGTAGGTGGGCAAAACGCCATGGATGTGTTGCACTTCGTCCGGAGATATCGCATTGCGGCCTTCTGTAATCCATTTCGAACGAACTTCAGACCAGCGTACCAAAGCTCTGGTCGCTTCTAAGTCAATATCCAAGTCTGAAAAAAAGAGAAAAATAAGGTGACAGACCAGTCAACAGAATTTCCTACAGAACTTGAAAACACCAGGACAATCTTTCACATTCACTGATCTACACGTTGTTCGTGAAATTTCCCAATTGGATTCAATTTTTGAATATCGAAGTGAATTCGAATTTGTAGACTTAGAAAATTAATATTAACAGATTGGGTTTACTAATCTAAATGTCACCCACCAACACGTCGTTCTACAAAAGAAGAGGTGAAAGTAGGGATCACAGGGCTGTTTTCCATGATAAACTACGCATCATTAGCCCATATGGGAACTTTTCGACTGCATCTTCCAAGAAAGAGGATTCACAACCTGAAATCTGTCGCTAACATCGCTTTAACCTGCAGTGATCCGTAGACAGGTCGAAGGTGGCCAGTCAAAAGTCTAACCATCGAAAAATTGACGTGTTTCGTGCCTGAGTTCACCCTTGGTGGCAAACCACTTTGTCTATCTGAGTGACCGTACAAACGTTGGTAGAAGTCTCGATGAAACGACTGGCAGTACCAATTAGAAGGTCTGAGAGGTGCATGGCAACACTTGCAGATTATATGAGTCCCTCCAACGAATGGAAGGTGTATCCTGCAACTGTAGGTCCTATCCTACCGCATGAACATGAAACCTGACCTGTTCAAGTGAAGAATAGTAGTCAATTAGGTATATTCCTCATGATCGATGTCTTGGCAGGACTGCTTGAATACAGTGGGGTTCCGAGCTCTTTAGAGACAATGATCTGAGCCAAAAGCGAACCAGATCGTTTTCTCGCTAGCAAGTACACATGTTGCGTATGCCGTAGAACCTCACTCTCACTGTCTGGAGTTAGTTACGGAGGGCAGATTGGCAACCAAACAGCGGTGCTCCACCACAGCTGAAAACAGCTGGTATCAAAGTCAACTTTTGTGGAAGTAGAGAGTATGTCCACGGTTGATCGAGGATCCGCAACACCTAAGAGTGAGGTGAGGTCACACATGGCACAGAATTACAACCAACGGCACATGTGTGAGAAAATTCTCACACGCTGCATCCGTTTTCGACTGATACCTGTTTTTATTTGTTGAAATTTACGCGATACATGACAGCGAACGTACCAGAAAAAATGTGGTAAAAATGTACCAACCAGAATGACATGTAAAGAACTGGTTACTATAGAGAGCAAGCTCACTTTTAATGATAAATCATCAGACAGATATGTTGAAATTTCACAAGGGAATCATTACTGAGGTGGACGGAAGAGGGCTGAGTTAGTCAGGTCAGCCAGGTCAATGTCAAGCGTCGACTAAGACGCTACTTGAACACTGGATCTTGGAAGGCTTACAGAGTGTGCAGCTGGCCAGTCTGAACAAAAGGTTTATGGGCATATAGGGATCAAATATAGAAGTGTATTCCGATGGACTCCAGTGTCGAAAAAGTCTTATCTCGACCGGATGCCATTAATCTGGCAGACTCGGCGAAATGCCCTCCGTCACACTGTCAAAATGATCAGAACCCACTAGGAGTAACAGCATGGCGTTGTTGCATGACTGTCATTTCACCGTTGAGAATGTAGATAAGCGTCTGGTGGTGCAGGTGGCCTGACTGGTTCCACGGAACAAATACAGTAAACGTAAAACGAAACCACGGAGGTAGCAACGTTGTAATTTAGACGCGAACACTAAGCCAGATTGAAAATATAGTGAACAGGAAATTTGGCGATATAAACCGTCTCGTTAAGCGCAGTTCATAGCTTTGGTGTGGTGGGTTCAGTTAGCGTGTGGCCTTTAAAAGGTACGTCAATGTGTATGGCCTTGTTTTTCCCAGGTGCGGCAAGACTTGCTCATACAGATGTTACGTAGCTCAGTCTATAAACCTTCTCAGGTAGCTGTATCGTACGCATATTGTATGCATGAAAGCCGATTCACTGGTACTGATACCATTCGTGCACATTCTTATAACTTTGCTGACTAAACAAGTAATGAGGAATAAAAGAGGCATAGAACCGTCAAAATGAATGTACCGGCCGTTTCCGGGAACCCTATTGTATACAGTGCAGTGAACTGAACAGTAAGATAGCATTTGTGTACATCCAGAAAGCCCAACTGATTAGTTATTTCTGTCTTAAGCAAGAATGGCAGTTTTCGGTGTGCGGGGATGAAGTTGGTTTAGATATCAGTCGGATTTACATTACAAAGCACGTCATCCACCTATCTCCTATAAAAGTGCACTGGTCAGCATATGGTTTCAGTTGCTCAATTTTTAAGTTCGGACGAAAACGTCTGCAAGCGGTGGTCTCAACGGAAATCCCACCGCGACACCAGTGCTTGTCGACAAATTTCTTCAGTGTACTAACATCAAGTAACTGTTTGAGTACAACCGACAGTGTCACTGCGTTCCGTATATCTGAAGAGGTGACCCACAGTTTCTTTCAATAGGATGTTGGGAACTTTTACACCATTGACTAGCACTCAACAAGAACTCAAACTACTTTTCAACTGAAATTACTGTAGTAAACTAGTTAAACTGACTGCAAAAAACGCACTAACTGCGTTTCGGCCATTTACGCACTGAGTTATTGCATCTCACACTGGATGGTCCATATCAACATGACGTACACGAAATCGTATCTAAGGCTGCATCATTATTGGAAGAACTCAATATCCACATATCTGTTGAAAAAGCAGTCATAATAACAGTCTCCATCATACCCAGCTATCTCTGTTTGTAAGCTGCAAAGTGCACACTACATTAGTCTTTGGTTTATTGTAACACTTTAGAAGAAAAAGGAGTTAGAAGACAAAAATGAATGCAAAATTAAACGTATCACGAGTTATCAAAAGCGGTGCTCATTGAGATTGATTGTACATCAGTTTCCACAATGACTCCAACCATATAGGTGATTATCATCCTCACGGTAGTAGAAAGAAAGCCAATATTGCTCCACAGAAACAAGGTGTGTTATTGGAGCCTTTATACTCCGGACCCATGTTATAAACGTAGAGGTGAAGAGTACGGACTGACCACGTTGATTAAACAGCTTAACGTTGGTTACTAAGTTAGCCTTATTTGGAAACACTTTTACATCAAACACTCACACCACACTGGCGGCTATTAGCAAATGAGTAATTCTCTTCGAAGAAGGCAGCTCCAAAGAGCATGGCCTGCGCCGTGTGGAAAGTAGTCAATCCTTCCGCAATCGTCACCATACAGTGCACACTATGAGACCAGTGGGTAACATGGAAGTGACAGAAACAATATTAATGCCTCACCGCTGTCGCGTGATGTTTCGGTATTTTTCAGGATATACATGACTTGATCCCCAAGCATTAAGTCTCACATACGGAATGATGGAGTGTTTAAGATCAGATAAAAACCCATCGTCATCGCTTTTGAAAGGCTGTCGGAAACAAAGGTATTGTGGTGGATTGTCAGGTCGGAGGTGCGAGCTTTCGAANTGGATTGGAATTATGACTCATAAACGAGAGAGCGCGTGTTGCATGTGACTGGCGATTTGGACAATAAAGATTGTACTTTATTGGACGCCTTCTCGCTACTGTATGAACCCAGAACCTCAATAGGGTCAGGTAGACTTCCCAACCGCTTCGTTATACGACAGAGGATCGTTGGCAAGACAACAAACACAGATATGCGAATAAAATGGCTAGGATTAGTTGTTGATGTTTGGCTACCAAACGGCCGGAATTACCCAAACGGAATTCTTAGCGAAGTTGCTGATCGCGTGTTGGAATCGTGTAATAGCCAGTTGTACGAGTTTTCTCGGTAGAGACGGATGTATGCCGGAGATTAAAAAAATGTTGACATAAACAGGTTAGCTGTGAAAAAGCACCCCCACTGGACTTACTATTACGAAGTTATCAATATCATTCTTCACAAGTTTCAGGCACTGACATCGAACACCCGACATTGAGAACAGCTAGCCACACATGTTGTGGGATCCCATCAAACTGGATATCCGAGAAGTTCTGAGTAGAATGAAATTGATAAAGTTACCTGCAACACTCCATTCTCACAACACTCTGGTTTTTCGGGCATTATCCAGCTTGGCGAAGTCGACGGGGAAGATGCCCATGCAGTTCATGAGTCAGGCCTCAAATATCAGGCAAAGCGCTGGATCGTCAATTACGTTACGGATTTGTTAATCGTTTACGCGATAGAACATTGAGACTGTGTTGCCCCTCAAATTCCAAATCCTTAGGTTCTGCCTCAATGTTGCAGCGAGTTTCTGTTGGATGTCTCCAAACTGCTCACTTTATTACAACAACGACTGCTGAAGCTGTTCGAACTGTGCAGCCATCATGCGTTTACGTCGTCACAAACTTGCTAAGTCGTGTCCAATCCACATCTCCTCACCAAGACAGCAAAAGGACGGTATTTAGTAACAAAGTTTTCATAAAAAGCTAAACCAGTACTAAATCGGTTTCAACAACCGTCCACTTCGAAGGGCAGTGTTATAAAAAAAAGGCACGGAGACCGAGTCAAGCGATTTCGTGAAAATGAAACGAAATACTCTTCCAGGGTGGTATACAACGGGCCTGAGGACACGGATAGTCACACTGGATGCAAAGGAGACATTTCGAACTCAGGGGAAACGAAGTTCGTACACTGTCTAACCGTGGAAACGAGGAGGACAATCATAGTATGGAGAGCATTAAATGAGAAGGGAAACGCACATTAGATAATTGTCGATCTCTAACACATACTCTTCGATATTTATGTACAATGTTTGTTCGCACCTCGCCATAGATGGAATTTACGCAGTGCATTTCGATGTACGCTTCAAATAACCTGTTCGGGCAATTTCCAACCGACCATTTGTTTCGGCGAGCAGACGAACTCCCGGCGACCCATTCGAGGAAACGGGTATAAGTAGCACTTTGGTATGGGTGGAAGTGTGTTCTTCATAGTGGGTGATCGCTTTTGAGGAAATGGTGCTACCCACAGATAACGGCTATACGGTCTACTTGCATCCGTGATTGAGGGGAACAGGATGGTCCCTGAGCGCCCTATGTTAAAATTCGGAACTCAGTATAAAAGGATAACAGGATGTGAACAAATGAAACAGCCGATCAACACGTCGAATTTGGACACAACAAACATCATTTGACACCCACAATACAGTTTTGCCAGCTGATGAACCAATGTCTGGGTACATGCAGATAGGAGAGATAGACATCTAAGTGCTCAATTGTACGCCAAATAAATGGCCAGTAACTGAGACCATATTCGATCAAAGCTGGCAATGCCTGAGTGTTCAGTACAACTTTACTTCCAACAAATTCACAAGAACAACAACACTTAGTTCATGAGAGATCCTAATGATCACATAACACCAAACAGCGATTAGTTTCAAAGCATTAAAAATAAAATACTGCTACCTTGACGTGGTGGTCGGGCTTGTGTACTGTTTTGATCCGGCGGGCTATGCTGACTAGGACTCCGGTCCTTCCAGGTGCAACCTTGTCAGACAGGCCAAAGGGGAGCAGTCAGACGAAAAGCAGTTACACTCATAGGATTGTATGTCGCACTGCTGACCGCG
>QNGE01001112.1:4330-33657 GCA_008508345.1 Paragonimus westermani | reverse complement strand
ACTTTCTTCATTGCAGGTAATCCGCTTGAGACTGTTGACAGTTTCACATACTTAGGTAGCACTATCTCGTCAGCCTGTAATATTGCTGATGAGATATCAGCGAGGATAGCAAAAGCGCGAGTTGCCTTTCCCAAACTGCGTCATCTGTGGCGTCGAAAAGACGTTCGATTGTCGCTTAAAGGAAGGGTCCATAATGCCTGTGTGCGTTCCATTTTGCTGCATGGTTCGGAAACGTCGCCTATTCACAAGGAAGATATCAACAGGCTTGCTGTGTCCGACCATCGTTGTTTCCGCCAGTTGGCCCACATTAAGTGGACTGATCGCGTAAGCAATATGGCAGTTCGTGGGCGCGTATTCTGGAACGTTCGGAATGCGCGATCAATTGGTTAACTAATTAGGTTGCACAGCTTGCGATGGTTGGGTCACGTGCTCCGTATGCCATCTGAGCGTTTACCGTACCGGGCATTATATACTGAGGCCACCAACAGTTGGGTAGAACCGCGTGGTGGTCAAGCAACAACGTGGTCACGAAATATGAAGACCTTGACTGCTCCATTGAGCAAAGTGGGAAAACATCGCCTGCGTGGATGGGGTCCTCGTGATCACTCAAACCGCTGATTAGAGACGCTATCCGAGATGGTGATGTCTCGTAGTCAATGGTGTACCTGTATCCATACCATTTCTAGTTCTTCTGCCTAGTCTTCTTTGAGTATTTGTCGACCTTCTTAGTAATGTTTCCTTCTAGGATATTCCAAGTCACTGTTGAGGTGAGCGGCGGCCCGAGCCACAGTACCTTTTGGTCAGGCTCATGGCTGTTTTGACGATGACGATTAGAGGCTCGGAACCACGAGTTAAATGGTAGGTTAGGAGACCTAGTGGAAGAAGGTAACAACCACAAACCTACCCGGTAAACTAATGAACGTAATCAATCCGAGAAGTCTGGAAGCAGATGGATCGAACGCCAATTCAGCGAACCGATTCCGTATAGACAACTGTTTGGCCAAACCAGCCGTTGGCGCCGTGGTATTCGGGGTTTGCAATGCGTCGCGCAACTTCCGGTCAGTATCTGACAGGCACACATGTGACAAATCAGCCAAATTGGTTAACAGTTCGGCCAACACATGATGGGCAGCGGTGATAAGATCCAGTTGATCAGAGGACAAACGTAACGTCTTCACGTACCGCACGCGTGCTCGAGCCATTCCGCGGGTTAAGTAGAGAGGCACACGACAGACGTAATCGTTCTAAATTATAAAGAGAAGAAAAATGAGGGTTTGGTAACAAAGGACTGAATTGAACGCATGAGTAACGCTAAGAATACGCAAACCGAAGGAAATCTAGATTTTGCGTAAAAAGAACGTTGGTAAACATGCGAAATAGCCCCTGGGTTACAAAACCCACAGATAATGACAAAAAATTCACACAGCACAACACCTTGACCATCATACCAAGGTAGCAGGATGTGGTGTAGATATATATGCCCGGTATATATATATATATATATATATATATATATATATATAACTGCATTTGTCATAATGTGTTCCCTAAGAGCGTTACTTGCAAGCCACCGATTCAATCGGAACGTGGGAGGAATATCACCAGGAGTTACCAGAAACAAATGCGTCGTGAACTTATTAACGATGCACACCGCCGTCTAACACGATATGGTGTAGGTGAGCGAATGCAGCAGTCTGTCGGAGCAAAAATGTGTCAACAGCTGACCCAGTCGAAAACCAACAAATATCTTGACAACTAATGAAAGTAAAGCGCTGAAGACAATTAGGAAGAACGACCAGATTGTCATTCTACCCACAGACAAAGGCAACGCCATAACCATACTGAACAGACAGGACTAAAAGACTCCACAACGTATGAACATGCCACAGGGGAACCTACGAAAAGTCTGAGGGCTCGAATCACCAAAATTGTGACAGCACTCAAGAAAAAGAAATCACTCTCAGAGGAACAAGCTAAACCCCACAGACCAACTGAGGGACCAGTGCCACGATTATACGGGCTACCAAAGGTCCACAAGGATCAAATACCAATGAGACCAACCGCTGCATCCAGGACGGCCCCAAATTACCAATTGGCGAAGTTCTTTCGTATTCTTCGACCATGTTTACCTCACGACAATCACGATGCAAGCAGCTCAGCAGATTTCCTGAGACAGATTAAGGGCCTAAAATTGGAAGAAGACGATGCACTGGTTTCCTTCGGTGTGACGTCGCTTTTCCCTAACATACCGAAAAAACTTGCGATAGAAAGTCTGAAACACCTTATAGGTGAGGACGACAGCCTCCGCAATAGGACGAATCTCAGAAGACAAGAACAAAAACACTTGTTCCAACTGTTTGATTCCAATGGATACCATAATAGTTTCATAAAGGCATCTACCAGAGGGTCCACAAAAAGTGAACGTGGAAAACCCAGAACACGAATGACTGCCATATATTCACGGCTCATCTGAAGCAGTACAAAGGATGCTCCAACCACTGGGCACCCAAATGTCACACAAGCCAAACTGAACACTCCGTTCGGCTCTGATGAACCACACGAAGTCTGGCGTGGTCTACGCGATTCCATGTCTCGGGTGTGACTATCAGTATGTGGGGGAGACAGGCAAACACGTGCGCCCACGCGTGCACGAACACAAATTAGCGATGTGACGAGCCGACCCTGGATCACAACTGCGGCACAACGGTGCGGACACAGGTCACGGGGTCAACATAGACCACGCGAAAGTGGTCGCCCGAGCAAAAATGAAAGGGGAATGGCTTGTACTGGAAGCTCTCTATTCTCGGCCTTCGTTCAACCGACACGTCGACATAGACAGCCACTACGTCAGCAACGTTGACATTAAAACGAAAAACGAGCGAAGACAGACCGACAGCCGGACACGGTGAGCGGCAGGACAACCTCATTCCGATGCATTCAGTTTGAGAACGGATCCTAGTGTGGATTTGAAACGTCACAATAAATCGTCCACTACTCCGTGTGTCCCCTTTTTCGATTACTTCATATATATATTTATATATATATATATATATATATATATATATATATATATATATACTGACCTTTTCTGCTACCTTGGTGTGGTGGTCAGGGTATTCTGCTGTTTCTATCCGGCGCGCTATGCTGGCTAGAACTTCGGTCCTTGCAAATTCAATCACGTCAGATAGGCCGAAGGGGAAGAGCCAGACAAACAAGCAGTTACGCTGGTTGTCGATAGTGCTAGTGTGTAACGCTTTGGCCCGGCTCGAAGCTTTCCTTGCCTTGTATGCTTGTGCATGTGAAATACATGTTTCTGCAACAGTGTTAGTCTTCTGTGAGTGTGTTGACTTTATAGGTACGTGGCTCTCAAGCTTTTGCATAGCTGTAACCATTTGGATGCTGTTGGCGGTCGGTTTGGTTGCGTAAGCCTTTTGTCACCTGCTCTCTTGCGGTACAGCCTTTTGAGCCACAGGTTTGGTTGAAGGCCCTAATCGTTCTCCTGTCTACGTCTGGGTGTCCTGGGGGTGTCCCAAACCTATATAAACAATGATAATACAGAATAAACCATATGAGATACTGCACCAGTCGTTGTGCAGGATTAACTGAGCCGCCCTATCTGCCGTTTTTGGGCAGGGCAGACAGGCGAAAATATGCTACTGCCAAACCGACCCCCAATGACCCCACAATTATGAATCCTACACCAGACATCGCTAACAAAGGTCTCAGTAACAAGACTTCCAATCTCTTAGGACATGGATCGACGCAGCACCGGAAGGCCATAACACCGCACGGCATTGACTGTCATGTAACCGAGTCACTATGGCATTCACGTGGCAGCCTTGGATGAGACAAGGCTCGCAAACCAAGCTCAACTCCGGATAGACTGCCCGGCAGAATGTGTTCGGGAGCACGACGTGTGGTTCGCAGTTGCTAATTGCATCAGTTGTTCGGTGAAATGGGACCTACAGGGCATCTTAACTTATGCACATACTTCATCACAGCAGAAAGAAGAAATGCATTGCGATATGTTAACATTTTATTTACTCTCGACTTGGGGTAGTGAATACCTACAGTTTTCCAGTTTTGCCCCTACTGCATATAAACGGGGTTTAGTTAAGACACTGTTTAATAGAGCCAAACGTATTTGCACTCCACATACTCTGAAGACAGAACCGGAGTGGTTGAGATAAACTTTACTAACAAATGGATACCCCGACAAATTCATTGAGCCTATACTGACGGATCAAAAGGAGGGTGTTTCCGTATTCTTGCCATTCAAGGGTGATCATCTAGTCAACAACATAAAGCATAAGTTAAAGCCTGTACAGGCTCGAACGGCTGCGCAGTTGCGTTTACTTCGAACCACCAGAGAACCAGTTCTCCACAATCGCAAAAGTAGTGTGTCAAACTGTTCTGTCTCCCATGTCATGTACCAGTTCACTTGCAGTTGCAGTGACGTTTACGTAGGCTGAACAGACCGACAACTAGCACAGCGATTCGCCGAACACATCTCGAAGTGATTGAAACAACAGATGACGCACCAGCCCCAAATTGTTGCACTGACCACTCGAAACCCAACGTCATCGATTGTTAAACACCTCATGATAACAGGTCATCAAGTTGACTCATTAAACTCATTCAAGATATTGTTGCGCAACCGAAACCCGAATTTATTAGCTTTCTGCGGAGCGATGCTCATTCAAACTCACCAACCGCCGTTGTGTGCACAGAAGTGGTTGAAGCAACCTGTCGGGTTCCCATGGTCATGATTACATAATAATTTATGTGCTTGTATGTGTCTAGTCCCTGTTTGTCCTTATCTATATGATGTATATAACTAGCATGTTTTACGTTTGCGACTGATTATGGTAAATGAAATGTTAACATATCGCAATATATCTTCTTTCTGCTCTGATGAAGTGGTTGAAGGGAACTCAGTGTTTATGTACATACGCCTGCGACTTGGTCGAGGTTCTTAGTCTATGGTCAGCTGTCCGCCACAATCCTATCGACACTGATGAGTGACCGACTGTTTGTTCTGGGTGACTTCAGCGTGCGCGTTAGGCTTGACTCAGTGATCTTGCCAGGACTTCTTGGGCCTCACGTCATTGGTGTAATCAACGACAACGATGGCCGTCTGCCCCATCTGTGTGTTATCTATAGGTTGATTATCTCAAATACCTGACTCCAGCTTGAAATGAACGTTATCACGCTGTGGAGTCGATCACTCGTAAAGCGGTCGTGGCCATTTGCTTGTCTAAACAATCGTGCGGCAGCGCGACATTCGCAAGGTATATATCGCACGAGTGGTGAGCAGGGATGAATGTGCAAACGTTCACAAACCAAAACGTTTGCAGATGTTTTCAAGCCCATTTGTCACAATTCATGCGTACAACAACGAAAACTGGTTGATAAACGATTGGTGATC
This sequence comes from Paragonimus westermani, assembly GCA_008508345.1. Taxonomy (NCBI): domain Eukaryota; kingdom Metazoa; phylum Platyhelminthes; class Trematoda; order Plagiorchiida; family Troglotrematidae; genus Paragonimus; species Paragonimus westermani. The sequence continues at coordinate 28,229 of QNGE01001112.1, read as the reverse complement.
TCAGAGACGAGGACAGTGGTTCAGCCTGCAGCTATCCGTCATCCCACAGACGTTCCTGTATCCACTATCCACGAGAGCATGTGGCAACACTCTTGGTGACAGCCACTGAGACGACCGGTATTCCGTGCCAGAAACGGGCAGATTGGTACGACGACAACAACGCAGCTACTTCCAAGCTGACAGGTGATAAGAATGAGGCGGTTGCCGCTTTCACAATAGACCTGGACAACGAAAACAAGAGCCAGATTCCGGAGTATACGTCTTCAACTTGCCGAACATCTTCGCAGAATCAGGGACAACTGATGGAAAAAGCGACGTGAGCTGAAGCAAAGCTACGCTGACAATAAATAAAACAGAATTCTATGATTCACATAAGGCGATTTTCGACCCATCCAAAGTACTACTTGACGTGGACACTGACTCTTCGTTCAACCAACCAGAAGACACCATGACAGTTCGACGCAAACACTTTGGTAGCCTACTAAACCGTTCTGCTAGCATGGATTGGATGACTGTGAATAGCGTGCCGCAACAAGCTACCAAAGCTTTACTTGCTCTCGACCCAGACTCAGCAGAGGTACACACAGCTACTGGACGACCGCGAAAGGAAAAGGCTGTAGATGAAGACAATGGAACTTCTGAAGCATAGCGGCCCACTGCTGGAAAGTGTTTTGCTACAGTTGGTTCATACCATCAAGAAGCAGTAAAGTCCCTCAAGAGTTCAAGGAGGCCCTTGTGGTAGCTTTCTTTAAACGTGAAGGTTGTAAGCGAAGCGCCGACAGTTATCAAGTCATTAGTTTGCTGAGCTGTACTAGACAGGTTCTGGCAAAAATCTTTCTGAACCGTTTCAATGCGGAAATTTTGGAGGTCAATGTTCCTGAAGAACACTGTGGATCCCAAGCGAGCCTCAGCATGACCGAAATGATGTTCACGGTTCGATAGATCCAGGATAAGTGCCGCAAAAACAAACAGCGCCCATACATCCTCTCTTTGGAAAGTCTGTCAATTTAAATGGACTGCTTCATATAGGCATGAAGGCGAAGGTGTAAACGTATGAATCGAGCTCTGAAGATTTTGACAATGTCACTAGCGTGACAATTTAGTTTATATATGACTGCGAGGTTAACAGTTGCTCTTCAGGGTTCGGAGAACAGTGATGAGGTGGAGTACCGCTTGGATATTCTACTTTTTGGCGTCAAAAGTCGTCTACGTAATTCGACAACACGCATGCTGCTGTTTGCAGATTATGATGCGCCATTTGTACAAAACGAAGGTGAACTTCAAAGATAGACGGCGGTTTTCGCGACCGTGGCATCTGAAGTTAGGTCATATATAAATATAGTTAAGAGAGTTTCCTTTTGCCGTCCTCTCTGGGCAGATGTGCTGTTCCTGCACCCGAAAGCCGCACCAATTGAGACGTTCCACACACACATAGAATTCTGCTGCTTGCGTAGCAACCTGTTGACAGATTGGTTCGCGGATCACCAGTTGCGAGCTCAAGGGGAAAATGCCAGTGCTGACTTCGGAGGTCTTGAAAGACGTGTCTGGAAGAAACACAGTCTGAAGATGGCGGACCCACAGCTAATACGTGTGAAAGATCTGATGGCAAGAGACGATATGGGCCATGAACGATCTCGTGACAATAGCCACTAGGTGACACATCAACTCCTGAATCGGATTCATTGAATTGATCACCGGACGACAAGTCTCCACCAGATGTTCGGTTTAGTTTGTGCTTGGGTGTCATAATATTTCACACAAAACCCTCATTCTAAGGCACAGAAACCGATCCTATTAGCACATTGGCCTTACTTAAACTAACAGACGCAATGATAGAGAGGCAATCCTACAGTGCTCGTTTTTATTGGCAGGGCTGCTGCTAGTGATCTGACGCGAATAGGTAAACGCGATGTAGCTGCACTGTACATTAACCTAACAATTTATAATAAAAGCCTCTTCTGAAGCTGTATTCTCCAGTGTTCTCCAAAAGAACAAATCCTGTTCAAGAAAAGCTTTGACGATCAGGATTTGAGGTCCGGCAACTAATCAATAGGACGATTGTAGTTGCCACTGCGCTGATAATCGAATTATCTCACTTAAACGCTCTTTCACATTCACTTATGAGTAATGGACAGTTTGACCAACCAGCTACAGAGGATGAGAGTTAACCACGATCGATCACTACGATCAGGACTTCACAGACAATTTGAACCAACGGATAAATTTCGGTTCATTCAATTTGTTCACTTTCTTTGCAATAGTATGTACTTTGTCCGATAAACAAGTTTTAAGAAAGCTGGCTTTTCGCGTAAATGAACTGATTTCTAAGAACGCGGGAGGGTTAAGAGTTGCTAATTATGTGCCGTCTTAGTCTCTCAAACACATTAACATGGAAATCGGAAGAGATTCAGGCAATTAACGATAATCAATAACGCGGAACAGTCGACAGTAACTCGTTTTAATCAATAATATTTCTTCGAATAGCCTAAACAACTCGTCCGATGTAAGCGTTTATCGCCTCTTTTAAGTAAGAAAACATGCGACCATTTATCCTGGTGTCTGGGAAGGCAGATCATGTCACGTCGTCAAATCGACAGAACCACAATAACTGAGCAGTTTGATTGACCCGTTCCTTGTTACGTTCAAATGATCTTACCTTGAGCAATTCGGCTGTTTAACTCTGACACGCGTTCAAACAACTCGTACTAATCACCACCTCTTACAAACAAGGTGCAGCAGCTGAGCGCCGCTGTTAATTAGATGGCGCCGATCGACCACAATTCCGTTTGCAACAGATTGTGCGTGAGCTCTAACTGGCTGAACCTACTCCATTCATGAAACCACCCCAGTCCAGACTCATTACAAACTAATGACAGACAGGGACTTATGTGTACCAATGCCGAGCCGTGTGAATCGTTGAAGTCGCCAAACAGATGACTTGATGGTTCTATGAATGCACATTCTCCGATCATTCTAGTGTTACGGAATGATACAAAATGAGGGATTTCAAGATAGTGAAGCATGCAAACTCAAGGTTGCACTCCTATCACTATGGGCAGTGTAATACATAGTCTATAAGACAAAGTAGAGCCGTTTGCGAGTAGTTATCGAACTAACTTAGGACGGCATGGAAACAAATGGAATTATGGCTAGGTTACCTCCAAGCCATATGAGTTCGAGCACCCAGCATCGGATCCGTTTTAACCTAATGAAAAACAGCGAGAAAATCACAAAGCCATTGCGTTTCATGTTAAGAGTTAGGCAGATCCGAACGGTAGTGAGGTCACTGACAAGCATGCACTGCTTATGCGAGTAACCGGGCTCTCGTTTATGACAATCATATCGATTCCAACAAACTGACACGTTCTGTAGGTGTTCCGAAAGATTTTTTCGATATAACTACCACATTTTCCTCCCATAACACTATCTCAGACCGCTTGGGAACATCACTCGGCTCTGTTTGGTTACTACAGACCCAGCAGTGTGCGCGGTCGCATGCCCGGCCTGTTTGTACCGACGATTGTTGTAAGCAAATCGTCTCTATCTCCATTCTGCGTTCAGTCGTGACAGGTTCAACGGTCTGTGAGTGAAGCTGCACGACGCATCGAAAGTCCTTCTACTCCCAAGCGTCACCACAAACTGAAATGTGGACTATGTTTCATGATGGTCATTCGTAAACCGACACCCCTACCGTGACCGATTTCTTCCATGTGTGAACTCATGAAGTAGCAGATAGTCAGAAAGAACTAGAACCATCAACCATCATTTTACGAATGTAAGCACTGATATAATCAACCGTCGGTTTACGGACACTCACTGAGATACGGATAATATAACTTGACTTATCACCTTTGAGATAGGTTGTGAAAACAACAAACCAAAAGCTTGATTTGCTTGCGCAAAACAGTGTTGATCTAGTCCGGATAGGTCGGCCAAAACGCGGGGTTCTGGTAGCGTCCATGTATACAGGTAGACGGGGCTGTACTTGTTAGGAAACGACTGGTAGGGGGCAGTCAAGCAGTCTGCGGTCTGACAGGGAGAAGAGGTAAAATTTCTACTGGGTAAATGTACAGCTGAACACTAGTCCAGTCAAAACCAATACAAGGTCACAGTAACATGAAAATGAAGGCATATCGTAACGATACAAGCAGAGGTCAATAGAAAAAACGACGCATTGCTTCGGTCACGGTAAACCTAACTTTGAACCTAGCAGGTTTCATTAGGATTGGTGAGTGAGTGGCAAGCAAAAAAAATGAAAGTTATGTTTGTACTGAAAGATTTCTTCATCTTGGCCAAAGCAGCAAAGCTGCCGTCCACAAAATAACGTACATAAACATCACAGAGCCTCGACAGGTGATAATCTGCCTCGAGTCACCATTCATTGAAACGGTGATGAAGAGTATTATCGAAGGAATACCAAAAAGAGTCTCTAATCAACGGTTACAGAGGTATAATGGACTCTAACGTGGGATGCACCACCTTCCCACGGGAAAATTAGAAAATTTACAATCTATTGGCACGCTGTGACCTGATTACCTTGTTGTTCTATCACTGTTGGTGAGTGTAGAGAATAGTGTACACCGACCCAACCAACTCAGACTATGCACTTGCATACTTTACTAAATGGTCGTCTATACGGAGTTCTGTTACATATGCGCTGGAGATCACCCGTTGTTTTCGCATCACCCCCATGATACAGGCCGAATAACAGAAACGATGAAGATTAAGATATGCTACATACCCAATATCTTTCGATTGAAAAACGCACTGCCTTGTGGGGAGTTAGATTTGCCTTTGACATGGGTTTCGACGCTAAAAATAACGCTTGATTAGGGGCTACTATGCCCTTAGATAAATCAACTTAAGCTGGAGAAGTTGAATGTTATTCTTATGCGAGAATAAATGCTCTTAACGTGCGTTCGGAACAGACGGGTTTTACTATGTCTGTATATGCTGTATTGGTGCAGGTTGCTCTTCACAACTCGGATGTCCTTGTACAAGTTGAACACTGCACAAAGGGTCGTCTGCTGAATATCCGGCGTTCTGGCATTTCAAGTGCATTGCTACGTAGTGCGACCACCCGCATGCTACTGTTTGCAGATGACGGTGTAACATTTGCGAACGGAGAAGAAATGCAGACAACACCTGCTGTCGTGGCTGCGACAACCCAAATTGGATTGAATACAACACACGTAAGATATACTTTCCTACATCTCGGGAAGGACGTGTCATCCCCAAATCTGAAACGCACAGTATCGAAAACACTGTGGGTGGCTGTTCAGATTTGCGCTAGTTACGTAGTCGACGAATCTATCTGTGGATTAGGAATTGCGAACTCGCATTGCTAAAGTTAGTACAGCTTTCGAACGTCACAAAAGACACGTGTGGAAGATGCGTGTGATCGACAGACGTGGCCCGACTAGAAAGGTGTAATCAGTCGCCAATGAGCAACGGTGAAAAGTAGGGTTCAGACAGCGCCGTAATCCAGTCACACCGCGAATTCACGACATATTAAGTCGCAGGACACGCAAGAGTCAGTACTTTATATTCAAAGTGGAAATAGACGTGAATCATTCTAGACCACGCAGAAAGTTGACAAGGTCGATAACTGATCACATAAAACCATGAATTCTAAACATAGGCCGCGGACAAGAAGTGTGCGATCCATTGAGTTTAGATGTCTCAAACCGAACAGCTGTATTTATGAGGTCACAAGTAAGGGTGCTGACTGGTGTGTGGAAACCAGGAGCAAAAATGTGCCAATTTCTGGTCCAGTGTTTTAAGGAAAAGCTACCGAAGTGTCCCTTGGGTGGGTATAAGCCAAAAATGGTTAGCTTTCACAATTTCTTCGAAGAATGTCGGTTCGAATTCTCCATCCTGAGAAAGCATAAATGCGCCGCAGTTACTACTCGTAAATAGGGTCTCTTTTATTAAGGAATCATTTTTGGCTGTTGGGCTAATACGAATTAAACATCTGCTGTGATACCGTATGCAAATATCCGCCCAACTCGCTGACAATAATCAAATGCATAGCTAAGCAGCTGAGCATACAAAATCACCTCATTCGTACAGTGACTTATGGTCTACTTAAATGGTGCAATCTAGTGACTAGTGATAGTAAGCAAATTCCACTAACACGTCATATCAATGAAAATTGCGAATTCCCACGAAAACTGGATGAAACCGTCCTAGTGATCTCAAAAGAACCACAGGAAGAGTTTTACACATTGCTCAAGTCTTCAGACTTGAGGAGTAGGCAAGCTTTGACGAATTTTTACTTTTCAATGCACCAGTTACCGTAAGGAAACTGAAGAGGAAAAAACGGAAATCGAGTACAGAAAGGATGGACGAGAAAAAGTGTTAGTGAGGAAGGACATCGCAATCATTACTCCACTCTGAGTGCATAAGCTGAAGCTTCTCAAAGTGACCGACTTACAGAACATTATGTGAACGGACAGAAAAACATGCACTTGACAGGTATAGATGATTGCTAACGGTAAACAGCTTATATACAGTGTAACCGAGAATGATGTACTCTCCGTTCCGGCATGACACAGCCAGTTGTCCGACAAACCTTATCACAATGACCACCTATTTAGAACGACCATCTTTCCAAGTCCTGGAGGACGGTCGCCGTGAAGGTTTAACGGATATAAACCCATAGACACGTAGATGGCAACAGTTGAGGCAGCTAACACTCTTATTTATAAACACATCGGCTTGACATACAGCGTCAGCACCACAAACCATTCTCGAACTATAAGAAGGGCAGTAGCAAAAGCAAACAAAAACACCTCGGAAAAGTGAAATGAAATTTGCACAACTTTCTTACCTGTACTGGATAGAATGAACTTCTTTTTTCTGACACACAAGGAGATACTAGTTGCGACCGACCGCACCCGCTATCCGAAGATGAGACTGAAGGAATACATGTCTTAGCAGAACTTTCCAAGCCATGATCAACGGACAAATCGGTTTCCACAAACAATTGCTCAGTTACTCCATTCGAACTCTCATCCATCTGTTGACAACTGGAATCACTCAGCTCGCAACACAATCCAGACTCTTCAGAATCAATACCTTCTATGCTAATTTCGTTGCAAGGGACAGAAGGTTTTCGTTTTGAATCGCAAGCATCATAACTATCCAATGGGATCGATCGTGGACTGTCGAGACTCCTCTTGTTGCACCAAGCTGAAAGCGGGGTTGGGGTTGGACTGACTGGTGGAAACCACAGCGTGCTTTTAGATGGTACTCGAAGATTCGGATGTGATCTGGACAACATATCTTTGTCTGGAAAAAAAACGAATAAAACTACACTAGATATAAAACATCAACAGCTCTGAAGGAACGGACAAAACATGACTCTCTACTATCATTACTACCGTACATGTACCCGACAATAGGCCTGTAGGGTTCTGTAGAACCATTGTTCAGTTTAGCATACAGTATACCCTTGAAAATTCGACTGTCCTTCAGATGTGTAACTACACAGAAGAAGGAACCCCGTGTGGGAACCATTTGTTAACCCAGATGGGTCTTATGACATTTTTGGACAATCCTTCCAGTTTGAACTCCCATGAAGTGGTTTGGATTCCGGATTGGACTTCCGGGCACAAAACTGTGGGACGACCGGCACAATTCCTTGCGCTGCCTTTAGTACGTCGAAGCAATATTAAACTAGTGAATAATTTGGATGCAGCCGAGACAAGACCAACGCAACCGTGATGGTAACAAAGATGATCTCGCCATTTCGTCGATGGTTAACACCACCATGAATGAAAGAGAAGAGCATCCCCCTCTACCCAGATAAATGGCGCACTCCATCTACTTTGTAAATCCGACCAAGTGAGGTCCACAGACTTTGACCAGGCTTCTAGTCAGATTGCGTTTAAGTTTTCGACAGTCGTCAAATTCAGAGCCAAATAGAATGGAACGACGTTGTGAGTGAATGATATGTGAAAGTTGATGTTCCTCAGGTCGAACTAGTTTCCACTCGATGTCACGACGGCATCAGTCTTAGTTAAGATAAACCATCAAAAAACTGGTATAGAACCGCAACTTCAGGGTCACAATGTCATCACCGGAATGACGGAATATCTGAGGTGCTAGGAACAAACACTGTTCGTCTTAGTAATCAATTCAGCAAAAAACGAGTCCGACAATGACTTGAGTTTTAAACAAGGAAGGATACGAACAATGACTGGTCGTAGTATACTGCAGTAAGCCACCATCCTGCGTAAGAAAACTGTCCAAAGAGAGATCGAGGCTTTAACCTGTATAAATTCTTGTGACAGCGCACAGCGTTTTGGTTAGTAAAAGTGAAGAGTATTTCTGTGGGAATTAGGTCAGTGCTCAAGTGGATAAAGATCAAGAAGTTTCGACTGAGACTCGGTGGTAAGGTTTTCAAGGCCTGATACTGTTTCCGTAAGAGCTCGCTGAAAACGCCACACGGAAGTTGTGCCCGTTTCGAGCCCAGTAAATTACGCTGATTTAGCGTATTCAAGCGATGGTCGGACAGAGGCCCTTTAAAGGCTCTGGAATGCAATCCTGACTATATGGAAAAACGTGAGTTTTACTGTACTCAATGAAGCATAACCCTCCCTAGCTGTCATTTCGTGACTTCAGAAGAAAGCCAGGTTAAACGACAGTCAGATTCATGAATTTTCTGGAGATCAACTCTTATAACCCACACAGCTGTATGAGTAGCATGGATAGTTGAAATGTTTCAGGAGAGAGAGAGCACTCCAGCAATCATTGCTTGATAACATCGAAGTCCGCTGCACGCAACAAGGAGTTGTTAGAGATTACTCCTGGAAGGTCATTGATACAAATTAAAAAGTAACGGCCCAAAGACCCCGCTTTGGGGTACACCCGATGAGATGGATGAGAAAGAAGAAAAGGCATGGCCGACTTTAACTCTGAAGGTTAAACCACTTAAAAACAACGATATCCAGTGATGAATATCAACTTGAACGCCAGGTCTCTAGTTTGTGTGAAGGGCAGTGGTCTTATATTATCTTCATAGAACTAACCTAGACTGCAGCTAATTTGTTAGTCGAATCGCTTATATATGCCGGAAATAGCAATGGAGCAATGGTGGATCCCTGGGGTGGGTCATTTAATGGGAAGCATCCGTCGGACACCATTCCCCGCAATCATCTTACACGACCTCCCACCTAGAAACGTCTGGACCCACTTACCGACTGTACGCGATATTCCCGTCTCTCATGGCTTGCTATTCAATAGATTATAGCTGACGGAATAGACGACTTTTCAGAAGTCTAGGTAATAAAGCTCAGTAATTTCTTTTTTATCCAGCTTTTATGTGCGTCCGGAGATGTTGACAGATTGTTAAGGTAAGATCTTTCTTTCAGAAAGCATTAGAGAACACATTAAAATCCCCCAACGATAAGCATATAGTCGGCAATAACAGACATTTGCGCAAACGAACTTAACATCTTGTTCTCTGGCAGTGAAGACGGAAGACAACAATAACCACAGATAACCGCCACTTTCCGTTTAAGCGTTTAAAAGCCAGGTAAAGCTGCGTATTTAACGTTAAGAAGAACTAGCCTCCGTGTTGCTCGTAGAGTTCAGCCAATAAAATCCATACTGCCGCCCAACACGCCTGCTCACTCTGTCAGCTCTGTAAACGGTACATCCCGCAGGACAAAAGCGTTCGGTCTGCACACCCACCTTTCATTAAGACTGATCGTGCCATCCAGCTTTATGACCGTCTGTAATTCTCAACTCTGAACAACCACAGAACCTACTACGGGGAAACTGGTTGGTAATTCTTTTATCCATCCCTAATCTGAAACTCCCTGTACTTCTCGTTCGGCGTTCAACTCAACTGGTCAGTATTGGCCATACGCTCCCAGTTTTTTAAAACCGATGCCACCCAATTCGTAACTTTTTGCAAACTCTGGGCTAAGCTTAACTCTTTGCGTTGCTGGCTTAGAGTAAGCATTGCAAACACAACTGCGGCAAAGCACCGTATGCGCGAGATATATTGCCATTCATCAATGTATCTCAAACCTAAGCTTTATAAGGTTACAGGAAACACGTGCAATATCCCTGTCAGAAATGACAAGAGAGCTCATCAGGCTCACGTTATGTTATAACGCGGAACGACCGAGTGGATGCAATTGAGCTGAAACGATTCCTACGACGCAGTGATATGGTACGCACTGTTTTACCCCGAAGAGCCGATTCCCCCAAAGCCGACTACAAAGGAAAAACACTGGTCTCCCGTAAAGAGCGCTTATTGTCTCAGCTCGAAGTTCCGAGTGCCGAAGTCCCAGTGCCGAAAAGCCGAAGTCAAAGTACAAAATGCAGCTCTTGTGTTTTTATAGTTCGTCAAGCGATCGGGTGAAAAAACAAGCAAACTAGCGTCCAATATGTGAGTCGGCGCCAGAGGTAAAAAAAATGATGGTACATCAAAGTAAATCGGTTTTACAAAACGGTAAATGCTCATTCCAGTTAGTGGACAGTTTTTAGGGGGGTATGTGACACCCCCAACACGTTATCCTTAATCTTATCAGCAGCCAAAAGCTCTTTATCGCTTCACCTCCTTCTGTACCAAAGCGCGTGCTGGTATCGCAACCATCGCCAATAAGGGACACGCCGAGCAGAGCATTACTCGACCAGCTGAAGCTCTCGGGTCATGTTATTCTAAGACTTTTAATCCCAAGTCAAGGGTTAGTTGATCTTCCTTTTTGAACCACAACCCTATTCCACTGTAGGTAAACTGAGGACTCTAAAAGCTGAGAAGTATCCGGGAGCTGATGAAACCTCGCATGCGTTCTGGAAAACACACGCATTATCTGTCGCTCCCTTCTTTCTCGAAATTATTCAACATCCCCAGGAAGCCAATCAGACACCTTCTGATTGGAATTTCACCGTCACCTATTTCCTGTATTAAGTCGCAGACCGCTTGCTCCCACTAAGATACCGCCCGGTAGAACTTCTTCCCGGTGCTGAGGATCAGTCCTGTGTCCAAGCAGGGGTAAACCGACATCTGCATCATTCCTAGACGGTTTATCAAGCGGTGATTCAAATATCACTAACCTCATTTTAGTTATTGATCATCATCCTCATCATAACGGACATGGGCCTAATCAGAAGGTATTGAGGCTCGGGCCGCCGCCCAGCTCAACAATGACGTATAATATCCTAGAAGGAAACGTTATTAAGGTCGACAATACTAAAATAAGACTAAGCGGAAGAACTAGAAATGGTATGGATAGAGGTACACCATTGACTGCGACACACCGCCATCTCGGATAGCGTATCTAACCAGCGGTTTGAGTGATCACGAGGACCCCATGCAAGTAGGCGATACCTGCCCACTTTGCTCAATGGAGCAGTTAAGGTCTTCATATTTCGTGATCACGCTGCCACCTAACCACCATGCGATTTTACACAACTGTTGGCGGTCTCAATGTATAATGCCCGGTACGGTAAACGCCCAGCTGACATACGGAGCACGTGACCCAACCAACACAAGCTGTGCATCGTAATTAGTTGACCAATTGATCGCACATCCCGAGCGTTCCTGGATACGCACCAGCGAACGGCCACATTGCTCACACGATCAGTCCATCCAATGTGGGTAAATTGGCGAAGAAAAAGATCGCCAAACGTAAGTCTGTTGACATCTTAGTTGCGAACAGGTCACGTCTCCAAACCACAGAGAAAAACCGGACGTACACAAGCATTATATACTCCTACTTTCAGCGACAACCGAACGTCCTTCCGACTCCACAGATGACGTAGGTTGGCAAACGAAAATCGTGCATTTGCCAATCTCGCTGTTATCTCATCAGCAATATTACAAGCTGACGAGATAGTACAACCGAAGTACATGAGACTGTCCACAGCCTCCAGCTGATTACCTGAAACGAAGAAAGAGTGGAAATGGATAATTGGACACAAACTGCCGATGTCCGTCAAGGAGTCGGTGTCGTTTAGTTAGATTTGCCTTAGGCTTACGACATATCCCTCATACCCTCCTTTTTTGCACTTACTAACTTTAGGTTCGGCCCCTACTCGCCTCTTGGATAAGTCTTTATGTGTCCGACCGACATTTCCACGTACGTATCAACGATACATTATAAACTTGTTTTTCCCGTTTAGAGATTCCATAATACCTCGTCTTCCATCCTCTTTTATTCCACCCTTCAAAAACGATCTTCCACCTCTTTCGCGTTTCAACTGTATTCCTCCTAAACCAAACGCTGACAACATGACATTTACGTTGAACGTAGTTCTATCTTGCAGATTGACATCAGTACGCTTCATCCTTGACCTGTTCCCAAAACCTTCGTCTTCAACTCATCAAAATGCAAGACAATCCATCTTCAGTTCACATTTCGTCATGCCTATGAGCTCGGCGATGCACCCATTCCCCGGGGTCTCCAGTGAGAACAATCTGCGTTCCATAATTTCCTCAACCCCTTCTTTGTCTCATAGTTACCGTCACCTCACTCCACTCGTGAAGTCCAACTTAGCATGCCATTCTGAGCGCTTTGACATACCGATCGTTAACTGTTTACCCCGATTTCTCAATCTAAGTCAAGACATTCGTTGCCTAAAGACAAGCTGCAAAGCGCGTCCGGGGTTTGCCTCTTTTTACCTTGCATATTTGCTCTCGCTTATGTTTCTTCTTCAAGAGTAACGTCACCTTTGGTGGTGACACAAATTTGACGTGAAAAACAGTCCACTCCGTTCCTTGTTTTGTTCTTCATCGGCCATTTTACGCAGTCATGAGCTGGAACGGGCTTGTCAGGGTAGTCGCACCAACCCTAGGGGTTTTCTTTTGCTGTTCATGTATGCACGCTACGGAATGCTCTATTATTCCAAGGTGTCATACTTCAAACGAGGGTTAGATTGATTACTGTCCTAGTAAAGAGCCATATACTCACCTTGCTGATGCACGCAATTCGGGTGCCTGTAGCATTAGGGCGTGTTGATGCACTTTTATCTGTCCCTGCCTACAAAATAACATACGAGAAAACCCCTTCCGGTTTGCTCCCAACTTTTCGTTTCATGTCTCGCAGTATCAATCGCTTGCCCGCCGAACCGTGATCCTGTATCACACTGGGGGCAGACATCGATAAACTATTGCTTCACCTTTTCGCAGATCTCTTGAATATCTACTGAAGGTAGCTGGCTGTATCTTGAAACTTAAAGGTGAGATAACTTGTGGTGTTTCTCGGGATGGCGCACAATTCAAAGGAACATGCCACTACACCGATCTTCCAGCCATTAATCAACCTGGTACAGACTAGACATATCAGTGACGACTTTTGTCGATCCCTATAAACACAGTATGAGGCAACATAAGTGCCGCTTACAACCGACTGTCGATCCCCCGAAAATTTAGTGCTAGACTCACCGACCTACTGTGTCAAAACACGCTGGTGTTTCAGAATGACCTACAATGCTGTAAGAAGGCGGAAGCCGGTCTCTTCTGTGTCCAGACTCCATCATCCGCCCCGAGTGACCAGTTATGTACGCCGCATTACCTGTCGTAGACGGAAAGTTGAACGAGTTAGAGGAGTCGGAAGTGCTTTAACCAGTCAACTTTTCGGCACAAGCCACACCCACTATGATGATCAAGGAAGTAAACAGCATCGTTCACCTTTAAGCCGACTTCTTTACGGATCACAACAATGTTATGGCACCCATCTGTACCCGTTACTCCTCCCAAAGGATCTGTTTTGTCAAACCGGATCTCGCCGACGTCCACCTACAAATGGAAATGGACGAGAAATCCAAGGAACTTTTGACAATCAACACGCACTGAGAATTGCTCCAGTTTAACCGGCTGCCGTTTGGCGTGAAGACTGCTCCGCAGTACACCAGCAGATCATGGGTACGGTGATCACTGATATACCGGGGACAGCAGCATATCTGCATCACACAGCCGTGATTGGATCGGATGCTGACCAGGCTGGACAAAGACCTTAGTCGCATACAGGATTGTGGAATTCGCACACGCCAGAACAAGTGCATATTTTTCCTGCACTCTAACAAGTGCCTTGGATTCATCATCGACAAGAACGATCACCGCCTAAACACTAGTAACATAGAGGCCATGAGCAACATGCCGCCTCCGAACGACGGTTCCCCGCTCTACTCATTTCTGGATCTTGTGAATCACCATAATGTGTTGCTACGGCCCACGCATCGCGAACAAACAACCTTGAACAGACTCCTGACGAACGAAAAAACCCGGCCTTGGTCAACATAGTTCGGATGGGGTTTTTAAGAAATTAAGTCGATGATTCAATCAGCCATGCTGCAGGTGCACCATTACCCGAGGTTTGATATTGTCGTAGCCGATGCATCAAACCATGGGACTGACAGTGATTTTCCATATATTTCCCGATGGATCGCAGAATACAACAGAACATGCAGCCCGATCTTTACCCGTCGAAGGTCGAAAGAAACTATGGTCAGACTGAGAGGGAAGCTCTTGGGACAGTTGGAAGATATCCGCACCAAATTTAGTAAGAATGATGTCAAACAGTTTGGGCGTCGTGGTTAGTACGTTATTGATAAACAGATTGTGAATAACACTACGTTATGAGCAAGTTGTAATACTTTACGTTTCAACCACCTTGGGTGGCCTTCCTCACATTAATAATGTGATTTCGATTACAACACTCTTGAGGAAGGCCACCCGATGTGGTTGAAACCTAGAGTATTACTCTTGGGACAGTATTTGCCGACACGAAACTTTGCAAAATGTTCTAGTGACGTTCCTCCATGATGCTGACGGAACATAAACCACCGGGCTCAAAAAGGGCATCCTACTGTACGCAGCGAACTGATCACAGTGTTGATGAGTTACGATTTCGACATCAAGTACTTGCCTACCACACCCCTCGAGCAAACTAATGCGCTAGCATGTCTCGTCGAATCACGGTCCCGCGAACCCCAGGATACCGTCCTAGCCAGTACACGGATCAAGCAAGAAGTCAACTTCGTCATTTCAGAAACCACCTGCGCTCTTCCAGTGACTTATAAAATCGACCATGAAGAGACCCAAGGAGAACACACAATCGGAAAGGTTACTGAGTATCATCGCACTCAATGGCCTACGCCCGGTTCGACAGTTCCAGCAGTTCGCACAACGGCGTAACTCCCTGTCAGCTGTCACAGGTTATATTCATTTTGGTGAGCACAATGTCACATCCAAGGAACTTTGAGCCCGTGTAACCCGACAACTTCATGCCGGACACCCACGAATCAATAGGGTGGAGGCATCGGCACAAAGCTATGTTAATTGCCAGAAACGGAGAGTAAACTGGAGAATCTGGCACGCATATGTTTAAAGAGTGCATCCCCTTCAAAATCATCGTATAAAATCCCGACCGATCCCAACGACTCCATGGTCACGCGAACAGGCCTATTTCGCGGAACCACTGGGTGGAAAAATTTTTCAAATCACCGTGAACGTCTATAGCAGGTGGCCTGAACCTAGTACGATGCGCAACGCTACATCCGAGGCAACAAGTTAGCATATGCGCCAACTATTCGGTCGACTTGGGTACCCAGGAACCCTGGTAACGGGTAGCGGCACGTAGTTTACGTTCCAAATCTTCGCCGATTTCGGTCGCAGAAACGAGATTAACCGGGCGAGATTGTCACAATGCCATTCTCGGAAGGATTTGTGTGCACAGTCAAGCGAACGCTACAGAAGACTAAAGAACGGGAGACTACATCCGGTAGTGTGGGAACTACACGACAATCCCGACTCTTATGTCACCAAACGGAGCGTCCCCTGTAGAAAGCTCCGATTGCCCTAAGACTTCACTCGATCAAGTGCAACATCAACGTCTGTCAGGAATAAGAAGACAGTGGAACAGTTTCAAAGGCAATATGGTGCAATTTCACGGATGTCCCAGTCCACGGAAACTGTAGTGACCCAGGAATACCTCAACAACCAAACGAAACGAACACGGACTGGTATTAAGACCAGTGAAGTGAAAGCTGGCACGGAGCAGAACCCATCTGGGGTCTTAAACAGAGTCTTGATAGTCTGATGTCAGCGAAGACGGCAAAATCCCAACCACGTGCACTTTTGCCAAAATGTCAGGCGGATCGAACGAGAATACTGACTCGCCTCTTTCAGACCAACTCCGGACTTCAGGTGTACGAACAGCGTCTTCAAGGAGGTGTGCTGAAATTTCAAATCGCGTTCCAGACATGCAGTCAAACTTGGGATGCAATGCAACCTAAGTTGGAAAAACCCAGACTTGCTTTTTCGCCGCCTGCAAGCCCAAGGTCAAGCATCAGTCAGCAACCAAACCAGAACAGCCTGAAACTAATCGACCGTAGGTCGGGATACCGGCACATGTTGCTCGACAGAAAACTTACCCCCAAGAGCCGAGGGACAAAATAGTGACCAAACAGCAATAATGATAACAGGTATTCTATACGGTTACTAAAAACAACAATGACCTTAGAATAAGAAGTTTAAGGAGTTGGAGTGAAACCTACAAATGAACTGAAAGATAAATCATACAACCTCCTCAGAGGTCAACCCATTCTACTGTTACCGATTAAACGGGCTTTCTCAGCAAGTATCCAGCCTCTGGAATCCAATTACCGTTGACGCTTTTGTAACTTCGCTTAGCAACCTACTCCGCATGATCACAACAGAGCACAAGTGAGTTTTTTCTCAACTCCGTTTTGCAGCTCACTTTCTTGAGTAACATGCAACTACCTCTCACTGCCCCCAAATCCATCAGCCATCCCTAGGGTATTGATAATTTCTTTACCACCCTAGGAACCGCAATCAGTCAACGTCCACTTCCTCACCTCCATTCACGGTATCGGTGACTTTGTCAACGCAGGTGAGGAGGTTCACAAAACGCGAACTATCGTTCGAGAGCCCGTGCTGTTCAAGCTTAATTAACCCGTGCTTTGTAAGATAGTTACACAGTCGCTTCCAGACTATTTTACCCAGTGTTTTACATAATGCGCTCGCCAACCTTACCAGTCGATAGTTGGAAACTTACCTTTCGATCCCCTGTTTCGTATAGTAAAATGAACATAGCATTTTCTGGCTATCGGGGGCCACTTCCTCAATCAGCAGTTAGGTGGGCAATGGCATTCCCAATATTTCTACCATCATTTTCAGCATTGCCAGGTGTGGTTCATTTGGCTTTTCTACCTTGTCAGCTCGAAGGACTGCAAGTTACTTTTTGGCAACCTCCTCATTGACAACTTTGTGATATGGTAGTACGTCCCCATTGTCAGTGGAAAGAATGATGGGTGCACCCGTCAGTGCGCGGTCGGTTGTGTACCGCCGTCAAGGTGCACTTGAGAGCCACAAGGATCCAACTTGTCTACGACTGAACCGTACGTTTAATTGACGAATTGGTCTCCTTCGTCCTTCAAACCTGTAGAGTATGAAAAGTGTGCAAGCACATTTGGCAAATCACATGCGATGGCTACTTCCAATGCATCCAGGATAGTAGTCGTAACCCGTGCACTTGAACGAGAAGCTTTCTTCCTGCTGTTACGTCTTCATACGCGCAGACGGTTCAAACAGGCCTCTGTAGCCGCCATATAAAGGCTCTTTCCGTGGGTTACAACGAGCCGGAAAGTCTTTCAGCGTAGAGTGTGTAGAGACACTCTTGGTTTGCCATGTATTCGAACTACCTTGCTATTTATTTTGTTTGTTGACGTTACTGATATTGTCTGACTGCATGTCTGCCCTAACGTTTATGGCAGGGGCCCAACTACAGTATACATTTTTCTGATTGGCTGAAAATGTTGGTGGTGTCTCAGTTCAGTTCACAGAACGTGGCGGCTAGTAGCCCGGTAGTCTAGTTTCTTGCACTGGTAAGCAACAGCTTCCCGCGTTTCGATTGTAAAGATCGGCTTTCAGGATTCGTCTACCTGATACTCGTAACCTAAAAACAGTGTCAAGCTTGTACATGGGGAAGAGAAAAAACGACAGAGCAAGAGAAAATTTGCGTTCAAGCTCGTTGATAAGACGAAGAAAAGATAACCGTACCGATGGCCACGTACACGTATACACTCATCTCCACACACAACCAACAATATGTGGTGCATCGGTTGTATATGTAACACTCTTGTAAATGTGATACCTGTACTGCCTGCACACTGAAAATAGGATTTACAGAGTGCGTACATGCATGAAAGCTTACTTATGTTGCAGATGAAAATGGATAAAGTAAGAACAAGGTACGTGCTTGAGAGAAAGCTCAATCTATCTGGAAGCCCCCGATTATTCAATAGCGACACATAAAGTGACTAATAGTGACCCGAAATGAATTGCTGAGCAGTAAGGGGAAGGGTGTGGAATTCTACAGCCCTCACCTCCCACTGCATCATCTGGTAGGACCAATTTTGTAATTTTAAGAATGGGAGCATGTGTTTGTCATAAGCTCGCGGATAAGCAACCGCTCACCGATTAGAAGGACCATAACTATGAGTAAATTCAGCGATTGATGCACGGATTCGAAGCAGATGCCCAAGGTATCCTGATTCAGTCGGGTTTTCTTGCTCACTGCTAAGTGGGTATCTGCTGATCCGGAAGGAAATAATTGGAGACAGGGTGTACACCCCTCCTCGGGATTACATTAAAAATTAAGAGCAAAGGATTATTAGCAAAATGATGTTGTAAGGTCAATTGTGTAACTTGCCGGTATGGTGCATCAAAATCGAAATGAGTTGAAAATCTTACTGTTTTTTGTTTGTTTTTAACAAACGTTTTTAAACAGTTTTGACGTCTTTACCTCGAGGTCTCTTTTTGTGGCCTGTTCATTACCGTCTTCGTTATTTCAAACAGACGACCATATATAAAATATAGCTAAGTACCAAGGATAGCGACTTTTTTATCAGTGCTACCTCAGATTACGATCTGCATTTGCCAATCGGTCGTATCTAGGGGCCGTCATGAGCTGTCAAGAAATGAGAAGGGAAGATCACAAAAAGTAAAGGTTTCCTATAGAAGACAGTATTAAAGTAAAACTAAAACTGCAATCCTATCAATCGAAAGAGGAGAGCTCGGCATTCCAGAGTGAAGATCGGAATATATGGTAGAAAGCTTTACCTGCTTATGGTCGGGTGTGATAAACCACTTCAGTCTACCTCCTGTGTGTCCGCCCGAATGATAGATGAGTTCCAAGCCCTCTTCTCGAGCTATCCTCAATAGTATTTGTGTAGGACCAAATAGTACGGAAGGTTAGAACATATTTCACACCGTTATGAATAATCAGATTTGACGGCACAAACGATCAATCTTGAGCCAGAAACAGAAGAGTAAGGGGCCCGTATGATAGGCTTTATTCGTCTAACAATTGGCGTATGACAACTAAAATGGGAAACGTAAATGGATTACAAACTCAAGAATGACACAAATAACACAAAATATTATAACGTTCTTCCCCACCAATAAATGTGAGCAGACAAAAACAGCAGGTTACAGGGGAATAACTAAACATGTGTACACTGATAGGTGAAACAATATTTGGTAGTGAACGTCAATATGTAATAGGTTTGTGCGCCTCTGTTTCTCAGACAATATGAATGAACACGCTGTTGTTGTCTGAGTAACGTTTCAAAAGTACGCGAGTGATCGTTATCGGGGGAATCACATGCTTCAGTGTTGTGTATGTCAGCTGAGGGAATGCTGTTATGCTGCTATGTGATAGGGACGCAATCAGAGGGTACAGATGAGGTCTGTTCCATCGAAAGTGTCGACAATCCTTGCAAAGAGGTCTCAGACATGACTTCTCCTTTGGGGGCCAGTTGGTGAACAGAAATTGTTCCCTCCATACCATTAGGAAAGCGAACGTACGCGTACTGTGGATTGCACCGAAGTAATTCGACTTCTCCGACGAGTGGATCATAATTAGACTGTCTGACATTCTTCTTAAACAACACCGGTCCAGGTTTAGTGAGCCACATCGGGAGGGTTGTTCCGGAGGTCGAACTTCGGTTATAGAAGAGTAATCTTTCATGTAGTGTGGCATTAGTTGCGGTACACATAGGTGATCTGACGGAGTGCAAGGCATCAACAAGAACAAATCCCCATTGACTGATTGCCAAGTTACGAGATTTCAGGGCGAGCAACACAGTTTTACAAAGCGTATCATTCAGACGCTCTACTTGCCCGTTGCCCTGGGGGTTGTATGTTGTCTTACTTGTCGCGCCTCCCCCTTCGTGAAGAAACTGCTGAACAGTTGACGACATGAACGACGATCCACGATCAGAATGAATGTAGGCCGGAGTACCAAACAACGAGAACAACCGACAAAAACATTTAATAAAGGTCTCACTAGTCTAATCAGGGCATGCAAAACCAAAGGGAAATCGAGAATATTCATCAATAGTTGTTAATAAGTAACGATTGCGGGTTACTGATGGAAGGAGACCCTTAAAA
This sequence comes from Paragonimus westermani, assembly GCA_008508345.1. Taxonomy (NCBI): domain Eukaryota; kingdom Metazoa; phylum Platyhelminthes; class Trematoda; order Plagiorchiida; family Troglotrematidae; genus Paragonimus; species Paragonimus westermani. The sequence goes on along the minus strand of QNGE01001112.1, from coordinate 7,795 downwards.
TCAATCGACAGTCTTCCGATGGTTGTGTGGCTTTTATGAGCTCACCTCGAGCTTCGAGAAAAAACGAGGTTTGATTTCACAGCATACTGAACATTTGGCAACAACGCCTCAAAATTCTTCCACAGAAAAGGGGGTTTCTGGCGCGGACGAAGTGCATCAAACGAGAAACGCCAGGATGATAAAGATATTCATGTAGTCCTTTCAAGTCGATATTTGTCATTAGAGCCCCGCAACAATTTCGCGAGAGTGCATCTGCCGCTCGATTGTCTTTACCAGGTCGATAAACAACATCGAACTTGAATGGCGACAGTTCCAGTTTCCAACGTTCAATTTTATCGTCCTTAACCTTCCCTCTGTGCTGATTGCCGTAGATGAAGGCGACGGAACGTTGGTTAGTAACAAGTTTAAAACGGTTGCGAAGTAGAAAGTGTTTCCATTTACGTATGGATTCCACGACAGCATACGCTTCTTTTTCTACGGCGGAATTGTGCCGCTCACTGGGCGACAGACTACGCGAGAAGAAGGCTACCGGTCGACCATTTTTATTCAGAATGGCTGCGATCGCCACACCAGAGGCGGCTGTCTCGACAACCAAAGGGGTATCGTACTGAATAGTACAAATAGCAGCTTTGCATAACTCGTCTTTCAGAGCCTCGAAGGCTTCTCTGACTTCATTGGGTAGGGGGAAGGTGTTATTATGCACAAGTTTGTGAGTTTTATCAGAGAAGTGAGATATCCATCGTGAGTAGTAAGCGAATAATCCCAGTATTCGTTGCTGGGATTTCAAGTTAAGGGAAGGGGCTGATTCTCGCAGAGATTTCAGGCGATCGGGATCCGGTTTAATACTGTTCTGGGATACCTCATAACCTAGAAGTTTGATTTGTTTGGGGGCGACGATGCTCTTTGATTCACTGAAAGTCAATCTATATTTTCTGGCCACGTCTAGGAACTTTTGAAGACTGAGATCATGTTCAACAGAGTTGGTTCCACATATTGTACTATCGTCCGCGTAAACAAAGATGTCTTTTAGTTGTTCGCGTGCTATAATATTGTCAATAGTCCGTTGAAAGCAAGTGACGCCATTTGTCACGCCAAACAGAATCCGACAAAACTGACACAAACGTCCGCGTGCCTCAAACGCCGTAAAAGTCTTCTCTTCTTCCCGAATAGGGATCTGATGATAAGCACTCTTTAGATCCAGAGTGCTATAGATGTCGTACATGGCGATGCGTTCAATCATTTCGTCAATTTTTAGGAGAGGATAGGCATCCAAGAGGGTATATTTGTTCATTGCTTGGCTGTGGTCAACTACCATTCTTCTCTTGTGCTCGTCGTTAGTGACTACCAAGACTTGAGCTCTCCAAGGGGAGGAGGAAGGCTTGATAACTCCTTCAGCAAGCAAACGGCGAATTTCATCGCGTATAAACTTTTCGTCCGCTGGACTGTGCCTTCTGGATTTTGTTGCAATGGGTTTGAAGTTTCGCATCAGGTTTTGGAAAAGACGAGGAGGTTCGATGTGAGCTGGGGTCAATGAACAGAGTGAAAATGGTGGTTTTGGCCCACCGAATGAGATTTCAACACTTTTAGGAAGTTTAAAAAAAGTCGTGACCAAGAAGAACGTCTGCACATAAATGCGGTAGAACTGACAGCTTCACTCCCTCATACACAGCATCTTTGTATTTGATCGACGCCAGGACGTGACCTCGCATGTAACTCGACAGAGCGGTAGAGGCCATTGTTATCTTGCTACGAGATTTGTGAACCTTCCAGTTATGCAACACTACGCTAGACGCTACATAACTTTCGGAACTGCCAGTATCTATCAAAGCTTGTAAGCGAGTTCTGTTAACTTCGAGACCAACTACAGCATTCGAAAGGCACTCCGGAGCCGCCGCTGATGTGACAGTCGAAATGAACGGTCGAGTGATAGAAGAGCAGGGCTGTCGGTTCCGGGACATCAGTCAGACCTTTTGAAAGTGCCCTTTTTTTCACACCCATTACATAACACAACTCTAGCACGGCACTTCGAACAGGGGTGTTTGTCATACCAACAGAAGAAACATTTGCCAGTCGATGAGCTGGAGGCTGCCACATCAGGCATTCTGGTAGGGTTGGGCGAGTTCTCTGAGACCTCGGTTGCAGCCGAGTAGGTTAGTCGGAATGGACTGGTATAATTGAGATGTTTTTCCGCCAACCCAAGCGATCTGGCCCGATTGAAAGAAGCCTGAAAATTCAACACATTTTGTTCCAATAGTCTCTGTCAAATCTGGCTGGAGAGTAGACCACTTATGAAAGCGTCTCGGATTGCATCTTCTCGATTCTGCTCGGCCGTAGTGGCTTTCGCAAGCGACCTCAATCGTTTTGCAAATTGGTCCAGCGTCTGTCCACCTTCTTGTCTACAAGTCGCTAACAGAGGACGAGCGAATACTTCACTCTTGGGCTTCACATATAGGTCCCGTAGTATGGAGACCGCAACGTCATAACTATCGCATTCGGAAATATACTCATAGACTGAGGGCGAGACGTAATTGATCAACGTAGTCAATTTGTTGGGATGAAAACTGTCAATAGACGACAAGAAATTAGTGAACGTACAAAACCAGTGATTCCATTCTTTAGAAGTGTTAACTGCGATGGGGTCGACGTCAGACCTCTCAGGGCGCAGGATTCGTTCCATCACGTAATTGTTTAGACAAATAAATTGTTATGAATAATCAGATTCGACGGCACAAACGATCAATCTTGAACCAGAAACAGAAGAGTAAGAGGCCCGTATGATAGGCTTTATTCGTCTAACAATTGGCGTATGACAGCTAAAATGGAAAACGTGAATGGATTACCAACTCAAGAATGAAGCAAACACAAAATATTATAACACATACCTAGAAAATGAACAGATGAATAGTATGTGTAAAATTTCACACACTTAGCTACATCGAAACAGTTGTCTACTTCTAGACAGAGCCACATGAAACAGTTCAATACACACGGCATGTACACGAAGTTACAAACACACACCAAGTCTAAATTGGATCAGGAAACATTTGGTTTCAGAACTGGTCCAGCCTACACCTGAATACTCCGACCGTTGAAGTCCCGAGACCGTATAGGGGGAGCTTCTTCCACATGTTCACCATTCTGTGGAAAACAATGAAGCGTGTACCCCTTAATTTGCTTTCAGCATATGGATCATCCCATGGCGCCCTCTCAGTTGGGGCGACTTCATCGGCTAAAAAGAGTACCAAGTGGTACGTCAGTAAGACCGACTAGGATCTTCAAAGCTCCAAGAAGGCTTCTTCGTTCAAGGAGGAATAAGTTGAGTTTCTCATCATCATCATCATCATAATCAAAACAGCCATGAGCCTGACCAAAAGGTACTGTGGCTCGGGCCGCCGCTCACCTCAACAGTGACGTGGAATATCCTAAAAGGAAAGAGTACTACGAAGGACAAAAAAGATTGAAGAA
>QNGE01001111.1:145970-191682 GCA_008508345.1 Paragonimus westermani | reverse complement strand
CCCCAGCCTCCAACCCGTGTACAAATCGCTGAAATCGCTGAATCCTTGATCTATGGGCAGGTTACTGGAAATCGGATTTAAATTTCCGTTAAAGTTGTCAAATTAGTCCGTTGTTGCCTCGGTGCTTTGAATGTTATTTTCCAAATGCACACACAGTTATTCGTCACTGATTAGCGTCTTGACTATCTTAAATATTGTTGTTACAGCGATTCTCTGTCATTATAGCTATTAACAATACCTTCGTGATTCACTGTGCTGCAAGCATAGTGAACGTCACGAAAATCGATTTGAAGGAAGCTCGGGGCGTCTTGCTGACGTCTGACTTATCCCTCATGTATTATCTTGAGATGGCGGCGGAAAAGAAAGTTGATACACTTGGGATTATTGAGCGCATTTCCCTCTGCATTGACAAGAAAGTGCTTCAAACTTTTTAAGGGGTGTATGTAAGATCACTCCGCGGATATGCTAATAAGGTTTGGTATACCAGCCTGGAGAAAGACATTCCCGCCGTTCGACTTGTTCAGCGCGCGGCATCAAACTAGTCACGGGCTTGAGAAACGTTGCGTACGAGTTTGGATTAGAAATTCTTCATTTGTGCCCTCTTGAGTTTCGACGACTTTGCGATGATCTAATTCTCACATACTTCTCCTTTAGAGAGAGTTTCGTTGAAAATTTCTTCGTTTGATCGAATGAGCCAAGGCCGGCAAGAAAATAACGGAAGACTTTTCACGTTTCGCTCTCGGACCTTCTTTAGACAACAGTTTTTATAGGGTTATTAATTACTGGAACAGCCTTTTTCTGAGTTCGCTAACAACACTTCTAGTGATAGCTTTTAAACACCGGTTGAGTCACATTCAATTAAAGGGTTATAAGCAGCAGTTTCACTTTTCAATGAGATAAACGCACAAATTTTTATACAAATGAGATCAGACAGTACGGGCATCATGTTTGGCATGTCACTCGTAATTGTACTAGACCATTCTGTTCAGATACAGCGTTGATTGACATAATCACGGCAAATCCCATGTGACCCTTGTCCCTTTGTTAATGTTATTTCGAATACAACATTCCTGAGAAACACCACTCGAGGCGGTTGGAACGCAGGATGTTACAACTTCCTTGTAACATTGCGCTATTGTCAATCTTTTCATCAGTAACATGTTAAACAGGACAAGAAAACTGCTTGACTCCATTCGCACTATATTCAATGCGTGTAGCCTACGACCGATCAATAACCGCATCATTTCGGCCACGACTTGCGGCATCTGGGGCAATTGCCTTGTGTTCAATATCTGTTATGTTTCCGCGGAAGTGGATCTACCTTATATGCCAATCAGACAGCAGGATAACAGCGTATGTTCAAAATGCACAGCACTGGCAACCTCATACACACTTTCGAGGCAACGCGTACACTCGGCTACCTACCTTTTGAAATTTATTTTTTTGTTGTGACAATTCAGGTGTGTATATCCATCATGTATTACCCGAAGATATTCGCACTTGTGTGGTGGGACTGATCAACCGAATTGAATTGACGTCTTGCACGAAAGCAAGTGGGCGCCCGAAAACAAAGTTTGTCAACCTTTCAAAAGAACAAATCACGTTTCTTCCACCCCACGTTCAGTAACACGGTGTCCCTCAGAGAACGTGATTAAAAATCTCTCATCGCTATCACCCGGCATGAACGAGATAGGCCTGCTTAAAAATAAACTCCGCCTTAACATCCAACGAATGTAACATGGGCCACTAGACATAATCCTCAAAGCTGAACCTATTCTAAGCACACCAGTCACATATGTTGCAAACGAAGCAAGATTCAGAACTGTAACAGCCAGCTCTCTCAAAGTTTACCAATGCAGAACACGATGCTGTTGCTGTCATCAAAAGTATCAGTCGGTTCATATCACTGAGGCCAACAAAGGCACGCCACATTGGTTTTTGATCAGGAAGCTTAATGACTAATTTAGGGCGCTAAGCTACTGCATCATAGGGAGAGATCAACGAGTAAAAGATCAACGCACTCCCCAATAAGGTGAAAACACATAATACCAAGTTCGCCTGAGATAAAAAAGAACAACTTCGGCAGTCTACCCCGGCCCAGGCTCAATCCTAAGACCGGCCTTCCTTCGCTTTTCTACGCCCCTCCAAAAGTATACATAAAGGGGCCACGCATAAGACTTGTTTTTGACTACATCACCAGTCTAACTTACAAACTGGCAAAGCTTACCAGCCGCGTAATCAAAACGTTGCAGAACGAGCTTGTAGTTGCCTTCGAAGGTTCTCGTGATTCTATTAGCAGAAGCAAACAAGTGATAAATGAGCGATAAAACTTTTCTTAGTTTTGAAGGGACCTCGGTCTACACCGTTGTGCCGATAGAACGAAGCATTGATGTTGTCAAAGAGTTTTTAGAAAGTGATTACTCTTTTAGTGCATATACTCACCTATCACCATCCTAAATTGTATGTGATCTTGAACCATGTTCGCATTCAACTCTGTTCACATGCAGCAAAAATTTTGTACAAGGAAGCCGGTGGTGTAGACATGGGTACCACTGTTGCACTCGCAGTAGCCAACCTTTTCCATCGGATGACGGAAACAAAAGCGATAAGTGAGCATATATGCCCTCCACCAGTCTGGTTGAGGTATGCTGATGACAAAACTGCCACTACAAAACGGACCATTCGCGATCAGTCCTTGAAATTTTCCTACTCAAAATGCGACCGTATCGTATTCAAGTCGGGTACCGACACCGATGAGCGCTCACTTAATTTTCTAGACTTAATAGTCGAAGTTGATGGGTGGCAGAGATTTCAGGTTTCTGTATACCGCAAAACAACTCCTTGCGGTCGGTGTCTCGACTTTTCTCGTTACATCGAGTTGGTATGAACAGAACAATCCTTAGATTACTCGTCAGTAGTGCTGATAAATTCCTCGCCGCCAAACCCTCCAAAACATCAGGAGTTTCTCACGTAAAATAATGCTAGTCGCCAATCACTGTCCAAACACATTTGGTGGGTAAAATGAAGCGCCTGTCAAATATGGACCAGAGCAAACAGAAGTTTCAAGTTCATCGTGCAGATACGGTATCATGAACGAACACCTGAAAAGCTGGCTGAGTTCTCTTTGAGCACGCTATTTTGACCGTATTTCGGTTACATAATATCTCAGAACGGCTGATGGCGCATTTAAGGACCCATTTTCTATGAGCGACCAGACGGACTGTGTTCACGACATCAGGCGCGTTGGTTTTAATGCCAGCCACACTGGGAAAACAAGGAGACGGTTGAAAGTACGTGTTTCTAAACGCGAGGAGCACACGAGATTACTTCCTGAAAAACGCCTATCACTTTCAGAAGTTAGAGAAGGATTTAGCCATCGCACTACCTTCACTCTCAGAGAGTCATGGCATAGGTTTTGATTAGGTTAAAGTGATTCGGAATGGTATGCCTCTCTATGCAGAGCGACATTGTGCTGAATTCGTCGCCGCTCACACAAAACATGTTTGTGTTAACCGCAGTGGTAGCAGACCTCTTTCTGCAGTGTGGCGTGGAGGGGTGAGCAATACCGAACACAAACGCATATTATCTACATCACCCTCGCCCGTATTTGGTGGGTGAATGGTTAGCTCAACCAGTTCTGAGATAACGCAGACCGACCTCATCGCAACCAATCCCACGCGACCCCTGCTCTTTATTTAATGCGATTTCGATCACAATGTTCTTGAGGAAGGCCACTCGAGACGGTTGGACCGTAGGGTATTACAAATTTCTAGTAGCGTTGTGTTATTTTTCCTATAGAGGTGGTGCTTCTCCCTGCTTCCGATTAGTGCCTTTTAGATCAATGGACGCAAGCATGGCACTGAATGAGGAAACCGAATAGATCCGGGTAACTTGGGCCTCTGTCTCGACCAGTGTATTACTTTTCGAATCGCCGAAAGTCGAGGGGGTCATAAGAAGAGGCTTCAAGCTTCAATTTCTGATCTTCCTTTGGCAACAACATCTTTCCCACATGGTTGTCGACCACTGCGACGACCTTCCATTACAGGCTATGAGCTGATCTTCCTCAGAAGGTTTCAAAGTGTTTTTGAAGTCTCACTTACTTAAGACAATTTTTGATTAGTATTTTACCTTGTCCCTGGTACTTCCTGTAATCCCTAGGCGCGGTTGTACACCCTGGTTTCAGTGACTGTCTTTCAGGTCAGCAAAAATTTGGCTGTGTTCCGGAATGGACAGTCCGGGTAGATCCAGGCAGTGTGAGTCACCGTCCTATAGCCAGTGGACAAATCACTGAAATCACTGCCACTCAACTGTTTTATTATTGTAACCTAACTCGACTTTGAACCTCAAATCCAGGACTTGTCGGAGGTCTACGTCTGTTGACGACCTGGTGCTTGTTTGCTGTGATATGGAGATGGAAATGGCCATATTTTCTCTCGATACGATATGCCTAGCCGGCAATATAGAGGTAGGGGAAAGAAGAGGTATCAGCAAGTGCTAACTTCCCTGAGGAGGACGAATCAAAATAGTTGTTGGACGTAGTGCAAAGCATAAAAAAGATTGTCACACATTTCTCTCTCTCCGGTGAATAAATCCACGTTCAAGGTCCCAGCGGTATTTGCAAGAAGTTCATGGCACACGTTTGCTATACGCTTAGTGATTGATTGATCTGGATTTCTGGACTGTGAATCTACGATCTTTTGCACCTCGGTCCAGTCGCATTAAATCTATACAGTATGCCTCGATCAACTCTCCTTCATTCAGCTCCCCTGTGACTGTCCGAAATCGTCGGCGGATTGGTAATTCAAGACCTGCCCCTTAGAATACTTTGTTGAGAAGCCCTGAAAAACTTCTGCGCACAGAGGATTTCGTGGTTTTATCTGGTAATATGCGTTTGGAGGTTTCTGTGACGAAACCAGTTGGGATTACTAGTTTGTGATTCCGGACAATTGACCAATTCCATCTCTGGAAATGAGAGCTATGGTTCCTTCCTCCCAGTCTGTCAAGAGTACACCTGTATTGAGTGTGTGATTGAACACGTGAGCAGTGGATAACCAGGTGTGTTAAGATGACAGGATGGATACTGTTCGTTCTTGCGAGCTGTGTGCTGTTCATTAAGGATATCGCTCACTCAACTTCGCGGAACGTGATAGCCCCATCCACGATGACCGCGCCTATGAACTTAGAGAGGAGCATGGTTATTCCATTATCTAAACGCCACACATTGAAATTTGCCACGAAAACGTCCGCTGTGCGTTAGCCAGTTGGCATGTTTTCTCCCCTACAGGAAAATGTGGTCCTAATTTTCTCTTCTGGAGAGTGCTTGGACTAGGCAAAACCGTGAAGCTTCTCAGGCTTCCGTTGAGTGTCACATGTCAAGTTGGACGCCCACACAAGGCGAGCACCCATGCTACCTAAATTACATCTTTTGCGTGTAGTGAAACTTTTTGACTCTTTCTGTTATGCACAGGATTTCCGATCCACACGCTTATATGGGAATTTTTGCTTGAGCCCAGGGCAAGCACGTGACTTTTGGCCCACTCCACTCATTTTTGGGGGACGCTGCTTCCTGCAGGTGTCCGGGGGTTTTCAACGTATTTCGCCAAAGAACTGTCGATGTCCTCTGTGGGAAGTGATACGTTCCAGCCCATTTTTGTGGATCCCAATGTCAGTTTTTGGTCAACTTGGTCACAAATGTGCATCTTCTGTGTTGACTTTACTAGAAGGAAACATTTTGGCAAGGAACGGATCTTTATGTGGTCGATCTCTCCAAATGGTGAGGCAAGCGATACGTTTGCGATGGCGCTGCTGCGGCAAATTATTTTCATGTTCACCGACGAAACTGCCTGATCAAGTGTGAATCTTGTTACCACATCGACAGGTGTTGATGAGAACCCGCTAACTAGGTCAGTTTGTGGCTGAAACCTGATTGGCAAAGCGTCTGGAATGGTTTCAACAATACTTCGTTTTCTTCTGGTTTCGCTCGTGGTTTCCGATATACGCTTAGAACCGTCAATTAGGAGGTGACATGAAGAAGGCTGAAAACATTCTGAAAATGCACACTACTGTGGTCACAATTTATTGGCGGCTTTTTTGTGGGACCTCGTATCAATGAAGAGTAACTATCTCCAGCGGCACTCACAGCAATTTTGATACCTTTGAAACACATGCGCACACTCTTTTAAACTTCTTTCTTCTTGAGCCATTTGTAGTGAGGAAGTAGTTATCCAAGGGGCGGGTCGCTGGTTTCATCTCGTCTCTATTATTGGGCAGGCTGCTTGCTCTTCAGTTCTGGCGAGATGGCTTTCTGACTGCTTCGCAGCTGGTTCAAATCTATTCCTTCAAAGGGAACCTCCGAATTAATCGGTCAGTTTTCGGATATGAGGATCTGGGCCAGGTGGAAGCGAACCATTCATTCTTTGGTGGTTGGCCGTCCCAGATTTTTTACGGCCATCTTGTTCCCTTGGAACTGTGAAAAGTCTCATTTGTGCCGAGGCGTCTGTTTTATATTTCCAATGTGGCTAACACCGTCACATCTGCACCAGATCTGTGATGCATGGCTGTCTCCTGCGACATTTATGTAATCCATATTTTAAACGATCGCATCAGCCTAAGTCAAAGCCAGATCTCAGGTGCTGTGGTTCCGAATGTCCTTCCATGCTTTGCATTTCACGCAGGCCCAGCACAGGTCGGGGTATTTGCCGTGCAGTTCATAAAGTTCCGTATTTATGCACCTGCTCACTAATATGATTATTGTTACCGTCTATGATATATGTCACAGCGTAACCCGGAGACCATCTGCCTGCCGTACCGCTCGCTAAGGCAAAGATGAAAAACTCGAAGCATGTTAGCTACGAGGAGTTAGTCAGGTTTTGAGTGAATTAGCTTACGAACAGTTAATTGAAAAATACCTGACAGACAAAGTTTGTTTGCGATTTTCAGCGTTTACAAGTTGTTTCAAACATTGTCGGCCCAATTCAAAATATTTGCGGAAAGGGAAACAAAGCGGGGAGAGTAATTTGTCTTCAAATTTGAATCACCTGCTGTGACATCTTATTCCCTGCTAATCCAGTGCAACGATTTGAACAGTGTCCAACAGGTGGTTGTGGGTTTCAGATCTCTAGCTTGTGCGGTCGTTCTGGGTGTTGCACATCCGTTCAGAACTGAATGAAGTTCCAAACGTACCTTAACTGGCACGGAAATAATTGCACCTGTTTCAAAGGTAAGCACCACGCCATACATGCCATTTTAACTACTCTCAATGTCCATATGGGTCTTGTGTTCAAAAATGCCCAGACATGGCCTTGGTTGTTAAAGTAACGAGACAAGACTTTCCTAACTATCGGGCATGGATGTGAGCAGTGTGTGTCTTTCGTGATAAAGGCCTTGGAGGCACTCATTGCGAACTCCTATGTATGAAAACACGACTGAGTTAACTAAGTGGGTCACGGAAGTTAGGAACAGGTGCTTTTCAAGATTGAGTATTTCGGGCAGTGGAATCGCCCAACGGTAACTTTGCTTGAAACTTTGAAAACAGACGCACCATCGGAAATTAGGACTTGTGTGAACTGTGAGGCGGAATTTGACAATAAAAATAGGACTAAAATTTACGTAGTCCGGAAGAGCATCTAACATCTTACAAACCCACGGAGGGCATAATTCACTGCGGTATTCTAACCGGCTATGCTGCAACCCTACTTTAATCGGGTGGCCTCTCAACCAATCACAGTGGGTCCTAATGACCACGAGATTACACAGATGGTTTGCGGAATTGATTATCAAAAATGCAAGGCTGAAGTGACCTCTAGGCTGACGAAACACTAGAGCGTGTAGATTCAAAGATGATAACCAAGCTTCATAAGGCGTAACTCGAAATCCCTGATCAGATTTGGTGACATGTCGTTGCGGTCGTTTAATAGACGTTTTTGTCTTTTTGAGGCAAAGTGATCAGATCCCCACTCCAATCTTGAGGTGTGGCAAAAAGCAGCTGCCGATCATCCGTTCGAAGCAAGGAAGATCGAAATGACTGAAAAGCCCTTTCCACGTACACTGCAATGTTGGATATTCCTGGAAGATCATTCTTAGCCAGAGCCTCTTGAATACGTTGCCGCCAAGCCAGTAGATTTCATTTGTCAGACAGTGAATGTGCACAACCTTACACTTTTCAGATATAAACTGACCTATATAGGACCAATCAAAGAGTCTGCTGGAGTAACTCCCTGAAATCTCTGAGAAATCAAGAATATTCGTGACGCACCCGCCTCCGATATTACCTGCCAACAACAATGGACTGCGCGTAAAGATGAGAAGTAAAGACAGATCAAAACCATGACACTTGGACAGACTGCTGCGACTTGTTTAGCAGGCAAGAATCGCGGAGTTCCCACTCACTTCATCTTGCTGACTTGTGATGTCTGAATCTGACTATCGAAGAACATAGTCTTGCTGTTCATGACGGTGCAGTTTACCGAGAAGAATAGTGTGATCTGCGCGGTCGAAAGCTCAGGTGCAGTCTAGATGTATAACGTACATCCATTCGCTTCGTGAAAGGCTTTCTGTGGAACGCCACCTAGACTGAGAGGAGAGTCTGTAAGAAAATGGAGATTATCCGCAACAGCAGGATAGGTGTTGCTCAGTCTCCATTTCCTCAATTTCTGTGGCAAGGGAAACCTGAGGAGTGTGCGGCGTGTAAAAACGTTACTGTCTTAGGTCCCAGCGTGAGCATAAACGGTCAAAGTATGGGAGCCCTGGAGATAAGACGAGTCGAGGTTTCCCTGTCCTAGGCCTACAAGCTTTCAACTCAGACCTAACTAAGTCTTTCCGATCGACAGCAAAGCGTTCCGTAGGCTGGTGACAGCGAAATCGCTCCTCACGGGTGAATGAGGTATAGTGTTTACGTATGTAGCTCTCGTCCCCCACGGAAAAGCTGCGACGAAATAGGCAGTGGTGCTGTCCATGGTGTAGGTGGTGAGATAACCACCAGCCTTAAAGATCATGATTTCCTCTAATCAACAGTAACGTTATGTTGACGGTACCCTGAGCTCCCAAAGCAGTTTCGAGTGCGTCACTCCCCCTGAGTAAACTGACTTGGTTTCCGCTGGCAAACTGGGTTGTGAGGCACCAAAAAATGTCGTTTTGATCTTCTCCTCACGTTGCTTGGCAAGCCAAGGATCTGTGCAGCATTCAAGGACATCCGTACTTGAACTTCGTACACACTGACATGATGAGGGTCTTGCTCGATTGCTGTTAACAGGTGTGAGATCAGAGGCTCCACGTGACCAAAGTCGTGTCATATATTACTTCAGACTATGGGCTTCAGATGAAGCCAAATATCAAAATCCACTCTTCAATAGTTTATCACGTACATACAGTGGGAAGCAGCAACCCAGGATTCCTTCTTTGACATCTACATTGAACCCTTCAGAGAGCAGGCAAAAGTAATCAGAGTGAGGCAAACAGACTTATACCACACTTTGCATCCCGTACTGTCGCTCCCCCTACCATACCAGTCGTAAACTACTTTCACCCCAGGGTCCTTAGTCGAAACGGACTGCGTGGCATTTCCCTGCCATCTACGCAGTGCGCATCGAGGCGGCTTTTCCTGCCGTTTATTTGGGTAGACTCAAGTTCTACCCGGTGAAAAATTGCTCCCACATAACATCTCATGCAAATATTGCAGGCCCTAAAACTGTGAATCACCCTCCTAATACTCGGAAGACAAATGTGACCAGAAGCGCGTCGGTCGTCGCATGCCAGAAGCGGGTGTTGGATCCCATATAGACAGTAACCTATGCACAAGCAGTGATTAAGAGCTCGTCACGTCACAGAATGTCTTCCATAGCTACCGGACTATGGAAGTCGACATCGTTGTTTCCAGTATCTGCGTCTCCTCCTCAATCATTACCCTCCTTTTAAATGCTGGTCCTCGTATCATTGAACCACTCATCTCACACAGTCAAGCGACGCAGTAACCCTCAGCTGCATGCACACAAGCTGCCCGGACTTAGACAACAAACTCCCGGAATTCTGACAATTGGCCTGTAATGAAAGTTTTGATATCTCTGCTTCTACTAAATATCCCCGGCACTCCGTCTGTTCGGCAGGCCTCTCTCGAGGTATAAGGGAGGGTTCTTTGAGCTTCCCTGATACGAATCCTCCGGAAGCTCAAAGTTGTTGAGGAACGTTAGTTTTTCGACAGGTGTGAAGTTTTGAGACTACGGTTAGCGGTGAACTGCTGAAACACATCCAGTAGGGGTTGTATATCGTTCGCTTTCATGTAACACATCAGCTGGCGATATCCCCTCGAAAACCAAAGAACTACCCAAGTTTTCAACATTTTCCTCGCCTAATTACGTTAAGGTCTTCTGTATATTTGGGATAAACTGATCACCAATGTTCCAATTGAACAGTGGGAAAAAAATTACGGTCTCCATTTCGGTGCTGACCCGGATGAAGTCATGGGCGCAACAGATCAGTATCTCCACACAGTACCTCTTTGGTCATTGCCATGTTTGCCCAACCTAGGTACCACTAGCGAAATTCAAGTGGTGGACTGGGCGATCATTATACCGTCTTTTGACCGCAATGGCCGCCAAGTGCTGACCTACCATTTCATGTGCTAATAGTCGTAACGACCAAAAAGTTCCCTACGGTCGAAAACCTCAACCGGTATGGTTTCAAATGTCTCATGAGTTACTAAACTTCCTTGATCATGTCACTGTGGACCTGAAGTAACATGCACTCTAGAACGCAAATCAGAAGAGGTAATGCATACCTACGGCGCGATCTGTGTGCATTTCGTGCTTGTTCGACTTCTGCGAAAAGAATTCGAAGCCCACTTTGTGGCCAGCCACATATATCCGCCAAGCATAAACTTACGGACAACTGAGTGCGACTGAAAGCCTGACACCGTGTTCGGATTAAACTGAACCGATAAACTCGCAAACATACTAAGGTCGTTGAAGAAACAGACCTAATTAACGTTTATGCAGTGATGATTTTTTTGTCTAAATGTATGCGTCTATTGCAAAAACAACTAGTTAACCTTTTTCCTGCGTCTACCTGACGAAAAATTTCTCGAATTCCACGGCTGTTGCCGAATTATCTGAAGTGCACTACTCAGCAGTTTGCAATGTTTCACTGTCGGGCTGGCGCCTTGTGATACCCCTGTGGATCTTCCGCCAACCACTTCTTGCTGCTGACTTCTCAGTGTAACGTTAGATGCAATGCCACTTCATGTACAGATACGGGGCTGGGTATGTTCCCACTCAGGATGTAAAAAGAATCTGTGCTTGGTCTACTAGAATCCTTTGATCATGTTAAACCAAACACGACTGACTGGCATTCTGTCTAGTTCATGGAACGAGGCCATGGTCACGCCCATCTTTAGGGCTAGCAATTGGCAATAATCTGCCGGTTGGTGGCCAATCAGGTATGCTTGCGTTCCATGAAGGATACTGACATGTTTGATGAAATGCATCATCTTTACACACCCCCACTGAAATGTACTTTCCTAGATGACGCAGCATTTCCTTTTCTCTAGCCAGCAGTACTTAACATCCTAATGAGAAGCCTAACGAAGACCGACTATGCTGATCTTATTTCAGATGCTGTCTTCTTTTGACTGCGCTCCACATGATCCACACAGACACAAACCGGAGGCAAATGAAATCCAAGTAGTGATGCGTCACTTTACTGTCTCCCCTCTTTGTGACGGAACTTTAGAAGCTACAAATGGACGAGACCTTCCGAAAAAATCCATGCTTCTGTAGGGTAAGTTGTTCATCATTTTTCTTGAACTTGTGCGCTCGATGTTCCCTGAAATAGTTGCCGACAGTTGCTGAGGTCGAGTGTTTATTATAACCTCCACGTGTAATTTGAAACCATTGAGATTGAGGGGCGCATTGGATAAGTGGATAAGACTGCAGCTGATGACTTCTAAACATAATGCGGGCGAAAGTCGGCGTGATCTGCTCAGTGTATATACTGCAGGTTTTTGCAGTTACCTGACCACCGAGGAGATTGACTTTCAACGGCAATCACACTCACATGACCATAGTTCAAGCGCCCGCTGCCCGATTTCTTGCTCGAACGGATCACGCACAAAACACTGTGATTCCTCATGTATTTATCTAAACAGCATCTGGATTCCATGAAGCTAACAAATTCCCGACCATTCAGAACATCTTTTAAGCCCTGTAAATAATCCATAACCTAAAACGGAATATAGGATGATATCGGTAAAATATTAACCACACGTTACAAAATTCTTCACAAGATGACGCATTCACACCGTCACAACACTTATTATTGTGTAACAGGACGACAAATGGATACACAGGACAACGATCTCAGACAGTCCCGACGCAATACAAAACCAGAGGAAAGACGTAAAGAACAACCACAGCCAGTGTTTTAGAGACAGAGAGACGAGGCTGCGATCACTACAACGCCAATGGCAACACGAAATCGAAGTCCCAATAACAATGCATTTTTTACTCGTCCCAAACAAGTAAGTACAGGGAAGGGAATCGAAAGTCAGACCTAGGGACGTTCATGTCGTGTGGAAGAAGCCGGGTAGTACGTAGATGGGCGACCTGAAATAGATAACAAGGGAGAGAACATCAGCAAAAAGTTTAAATCGCGTGCGCAGCAGTTTCTATGTTGTTACAATGGCCAATTTTGATCTCAGCGCCAGATGAAGGACAAACCGATTTACAGTCGTTTAAAACAAACTATTTCAACTTTCGTGATGCCTCCTGCCACGGAAATAAGTGATTTCCAAACTCCTGGACGATACCATAGAAATGTCTTTCGATATTCAGTGATTTCTCGTTTTATTGCCTTCAAACGGCAGATTTTATTTTCTGCGGATAATTTCCAACAACAGAATTCCGCCAGGTACGGTGGAATCGAATGTCTGACCCACAGAACTTGTCATCGCTCACAAAAACAGTATGCTTAAAGAATACTTTAAAAGCACTTTTTCAAAAAACTGGCCGTCCCGTGAGTCGGTTTGGTTTCACACGCTACTACTTCTCCAGCAAACAATGAAGTCCTCTCAATCTCATCTCTCTCAGTTGCCGTTCTAGATTTGCCTCATTTCTTAAGTTCCATCAACATTTTTCGTAGAACAACTCGTAAAATTCGCTTCTTCTAGATCATTCGCGCAGCTGATCGTTGCTTTGTTGCGTCCGGTCATTATATTCCAAACGCATGTCTTCACGTTGCACGGTACGCGCGATTTTACGCGAACTTTTCGTTTATATTTCTAAACACACGAATGTAATAATGCCTCCGATGACAAAACTGTCTGTCGACAAGTGAAAAAACAGTGCAAGATGGTAACGGACGTATTTACGAGGTGAAGTCAAATGTTTTAAACCCCGTCCGTTCTGACAAAGCGCGCTGTCCAAGGATAAGCATCATCACAGTAGTGGCAACACGTCAGGTTCGACGCTGAAGCAAGCTGCTCTCATTCACTTGTCAAAGTCATCTGTGAGCGCTGAACCTTTTCATGTCGTTTCACTACAATTTACGCCGATCAGGTGTCTGTCTAGCGCTCTCATCCTGAACGTCGAATTCTAAAAGTCCGCTCCATAGAACAGGGCGTACCGTCAAGCAAGTCGGAGGGTTGTTGCTGGTTAATGCCTTCAGACTCATTCGTTTGCGCAATTATCATCTTAATATCCCTGGAAAAATAACAAGTGCGCTAGCTGCATCGTCGTGCAGTCCGCTGGACATTTTTTTGCCAACGGTCTGTTATCCGGTTGCTGCCGTCGATCATGTCTTCCAGAAGGGTGAAAGGCTTTCCACGAAGGCAGACAGGTCAGTCTTATTCGTGCTTCTGACTCTGTCTTCGGCTCTCTATTAGTTAACCGTACCAAGGCGTGCGGAATCACTTGGTAGACGCGGCAAAAGGATGCATTCTGCAGTGAATCAAAGAATACCTATTCAGGTGCTTTTCAAAACAACAGCCAAAGAAACACCACCCTTTGATGTTCCACTTGAACCAGGTGAACCGCACGGTTCTGTACTTAGTCGCTTGTTTTCAATTTCATAACCCCATCGGTTAGTTTGTCCTTCAATTCTGCACTGTAAGTGGGCCCTACAAGAATATGGTGCAAGTCTGACCCAATCCCTCATCAGTTCGAAGTGGATGTTGTGAAACTTCCATCGGAGTGAGCCTATCCTTTTAAGTTTGTAAAAACGTCCTTGTTATGCGGTTATGTTTCGGTCAGCACTCTTGCATTCTACGAGACTGAGGTGGCATTGCTCATTTGAAAGCGCTACATCAGGGAAGTTTTAAACACTACTGTCGGCACGAACTCACTAGTTTCGGGTCTTCATTCGCCGTTCATATTGAACGATATCTGTCACAAATGAGATACCATTTCGATCCCTCCCGGTAAGTAACTTGTTGTTGCAAGAACGTCGGTTATTGTGACATGCTAATCGAATAACGCAGAAGTTCCATTACACATCGATTTACACCAAAAACTACGCCGAGGACCACAACATTGATGAAAGGGAAGTAGATGAAGTAACAGGTCGGAAGGATTACTGGGTAGGGACAAACGAACAAAACAAAAGGGACAAGTTGTGGCGACTATTCAAACTACTGGTAAGAAGTAATTGAACTGGATAAAAAGATATAGTTGGTACTACGTATAAAAAAGCCAACCACATGCATTACTGAAGCCGGAAAGACCCCTCCAATATTTTGGAGAAATACGCTGCGGTAACTGGAACTGCACTTGGGTCAGATGCAGAGTTATTTTCTACTCAGTTGCGACAACGTAACATACGAGCCGGAAAAATCGCAAAGCAATCCGTATAATTTAAAACATCATTATTTGTGCTGCTGCAAAACAGTAGCACAATGCTCAATTACGAATTATAGTCAGCGCTGTCGCTGGAGTTTGAGTGGAAATCTAGACTGCTGTAGTGATGACGTTGCTCCCTTTTCACATGCTCAGATGTTCTTTTATGCTCCAGCTCAACCGCAGACACTTCTAAAAATGATTTCAAATCCAAAACAGACACAGATACAGTAATATCATTATCAGAAAATTCAATGGACAGTGTAATGGGAGGCTTCAATTTCTCCATGTGCTCAAGAACAATCGCAGGAAGATCGGAATCAATAATTCCAAAAAGAACACGCACGGTTATTGGACAGTGAATTTTAAGTGAATGTCTGTGAGTAACAAGAATAGGTGGTGCAATCAGAGGAAATAAAAGAATGAAAAAACGATGTCAATAACAAGGGTATGCCTGGGAACATTGGCAACTGACCGCGTCATTCGATGCGTTGAATCAGCAGAATTAGTAGAACTTACAGTAACACCAACGGGCTTAATGTCAAACAACATCTCTTTTCTGAAGAAGCCTGCACTGAATATGTCTTCGAGCTACGGCAGGCGGCTCGAATGTGGTCTACCTCACCCCATTTATGGGATGCGGAAGTTTTGAAAGGGCGCGTAAGTTGAGAATGCCTATGACAACATTACTTCCGGGTATTCCATTAGTAGACAGGTTGGATTGGAGTTATCTGCCTCGACGGCGTATTTCACTGGTGGGTTACTATCCCAAATACTCGTTGTTATAGGTGTTCTTGCATTCCAGTGCTATTAGCACTATATGACACGGGCGGTTCTTCGTTCACCGCAGCCTTACCACTTTGTAGTTGTTCACAGAGAGCCTTGGCAGATTGGAAGGATGTTTTATTCAGTAATACTAGTCTTTACTAAAGACCCTGGACCTTGGTTCCTGCGGATGACCTCAGATGAATCTGTGGGTGATCGCTGAATTTACATCTTGAAGCTTGAGTCTGAGGTTCACGGGTAAATGCACGTGTACATGGACTGTTTTACTCATCAAATAATGGAATCTCGCTCGTCTGACAGTTTCGTCGGTGACAATCTAAATATGCTTATATAGAGGATGCTGCAGAGAAGCCTATGAAATTGAGATTCGCGAATTCGCAATAGCAACTTACTCAATCGCAGCGTGTGTATCCTCGCCAATGACCCTGTGAAAAAGCGGTGTTTTCTTCAACTCTTTCACATCTTTATGTGTGGCACGCCAAACTTCCAATCGTCTCAGGTAAGCATTGACATCTCGTAAAGCCGAACGGATACAAAGATCTAAGCTGTAAAATCCCACCATAAGTAGTTTGCTAGCGGCGCTGCCAGACGTGGTAACCAAAAATATGCAACAGCAGTCAGGTATGTACTTAGGTCAGAAGCGAAATGATTTCCTACCCAGTTGCAACAACACAGCAAATGAACTAACGGCATCGTAATGTAATCCGTATCATGTACAGCATAGTTATTCACGCAATTGAAAAACAGCACTACGATGTCCAACTTTGGTTTGTAACCACTACAGGCGATTGACATTAGTTAGGCCGTTACTATCCACTGACCAGTGCAAAGAGCTTGACTCTGAGAAAAAAAATATTTGTTCATGCTAGCCCCTAGCAAGCTTAATCCTCGAAAGCCGAATATCGTCTGATAAGCGACGAATACTGACCCTTCGTGTGTTTGAACGCACCACTCAAACTACCTCTTGTACTTTCATTTAGGTATGAGAGTTTGAGTTCGTTAAGCCTACCGGGGTGTTCCGTTCATTGGGACTACGGACATCTCAACGAATCTACGTTTTCCATTCCTACATGCTTCTCGCCATTCACTATGTGGAAACTTCATATCCATGGAAGGTATTCAGCTGGTGGCCGAACATGCGCATTATATTATTTATCCAGAGCTTCTAAATACCCGGGAAAGCTCGCTGTTCGTAGCGGCGCAATGTCCTGGCTGTCTTTCGAGCGGATGCCGCGCAGAGTTGTAGGATTTAAATTTCACGTCCGCCGGGATCTCTGCGTTTTTCATTCCAACCACCTTTTGATAGCAACGAGACATCTGAATGCTGTGCGTTCATGTGCCATTCCGGTGCTGGCTTCAACCAGCAACGTGCACTTAACAGCACTGAGTGTACCTAGTGAACGTTCTACCGACATTCACTCAAATTCGGTTGAGTTTACTGTGTTTGTCTTTCAAAAATTCACATAAACATGTCGATCACACAGATTGGTCTGAAACCAGTTGTCTCCTTCTGCAGCAGCACACAAAGCTTTGATAGCCAGTGAGTGACGGCTAGTATGATCCGCTGATTTTCGAAAATCCACAAGAACTCAGCACATTTTTGTGCACGTCGCACTAAGTCGAGTTTCCCCCGGGTACGCAATTATCAGACGTGAAAATCAAAAGGCCGTTGAGGAGAGAGACCAACTGCTTATTCGAGGAAATGTACAGGTGGTCTCTTATGGCGCTATAAAAGGCACAGACACGCGAAATAGCTAAAGAGGCTAGAGACCGGCCGTCGACGAGCGAGTAAACCGGAAGAACGTGACACGTGTGTCCTTCGGGTTCGCGCCACGGTTACATGACATGTAGACAAGCAATTGGACAGCGTGCATCATGCGAGCTTTCTTAATAGCCTAGGTACAATATGCAACTATGAGTTTTGGAACTATTTTACACACCATACCACAGGCAGGCCAGTGAAATCTCCATGTCGTTATTAAGCTCTCCCCTAGAGGGGTACTGTGTCAACAACCATTCTGTCCCGACGAGGATAACTGGGGCCAGCCACCCTTGGCCTGATCTGGTTCAAGGCTTACCAGCCGATATCTACTCAGCCTGCGATTGGTACGAAAATCTTCAGACGCCGCAAGTGGAGGTGCAATAATGCCCACGGTTCCTAGCGAGCTCCCACTAGAGTACCCTTCCTTGAAGGTGCAGAAACAACCGTTGAAAAAAGAATGTCCGAGGCGAGGCATCCACGGAACGTCCACTCACGACATCCAATGCGAGATCAAGGATGATCGCGATCGAAGATGCCTCACACGTCATGCCGACGTCGGATGAGACATGCGACAGAAAATAGAACGAAACTGGCTGAGTATCAGTACAGAAATAAATGACGTACTTAACAAATTATACAGCGAATAGAGACACTCGAGAGAGAGAAACCTGGGCAAACGCGATTGTTTTTCATTTGAGAACGACATTTTTGTATTTTCTAAAAATTAATGTGCGATTTTTTTGTGTTATGACCGAAAAAACGAGATTTCACAAACGCTAATCCTCTCTGAGACGTTTCGGTCAGTGCACCCTACGACCTGAACGCATTACGGCGGGTGCTGGCGTCATCGGCAAAGTCGTGATGCCTGCTGAGGACGATGCGATCGGGCAAGGCTGTTCCGAGACAGTTGCCGGCGTGGATAGGGGCTGCGGAAGAGCATTGAAAGCTTCCTTTGTCCTTTCGAAGTAGGCCGATTCCAGACGATCGATGCTAACCGCGTCCCAAATACCTTGACGCTCGAGCACGTAAAAGCGATTCTTCCGTTTAAGTACCCTGAAAGAACCCTCATAAGATGGCTCGAGCGAGCGTCGTAAACCATCTACGCGAACAAACACATGTGTGCAGTCGTGGAGGTCTTTAGGAACAAACCTCGCGGCTTCGTTCTCGCGTGTCCGTGACACGGAGTTGGCGCATGTGCGAAGCGAGCTGTCTGGCGTAAGATGCATCATATCAAAGGGCGTCGTTGGCGGATGAAAATTAATCGCCAGGAGGACGCAGCGGTTGGCCGTACAGGAGGCCGGCGATGGAAACGTGAAAGTCAGTCTTAAGCGCGGCGCGGATGCCGAGTAAACCCATTGGCATGGCTTCTGTCCAACGGATTGCGTCGACCGCGGCTAGGGCTGCTTTTAGCTGTCGGTTTGCAGCTGGGTGGCATGCCATGGTCCGCGTGCGATGACATCCAAGCGCGCTCAGTGTTTCCGCAAAGGAACGGCTCACGAACTGAGGGCCACGGTCGGCCATTACCGTAGCCGGGCAACCATGAGATGCTAACCAACGCTCAAATAATGCGCGTGCTGCAGTTTCTGAACGAACGTCGGTTATCGAGAAGGCCCTCGGCCACCGAGTGAAACTATCTGCCATCGTCAGAATATATGTCATCCCATTGGAAGGTGGCAAGGAACCTACAATATCTATGTGAAGATGCGTGAGTCGAGATGTAATCGAAGGGGATCGGCCAATCCGGGCCGACACGTGGCGGTGAACCTTAGCCTGTTGACAAGCTAGGCAAGATCGTGCCCACGTGCGAAGATCCTTTTGCATACCAAGCCAGACGTATCTATCGGAAATGAGCTTGGCCGTGGCCCGGATGCCAGGATGGGCTATGTTGTGTAGCGTGTCGAACACAAGTTGTCGGAAAAGAATAGGAACTACTGGACGTGAATGTCCAGTAGAGGCATCGCAAAGGATAGTGTCTGCCGACTCTGGCAAAGGTTGATCAGTCAGCCGTAGGACTGATCGTTGTTAGGAGGCGCGAAAATCATTTTCCGAACGTTGTGCGTTGGCCATAAACTCAGGCAGCACGGCGTGGTTTTGTTGATCAGTTTGAGGTCCAACTTCGTGACCGACTCATCACCGGTATTAATGCACCGGATCTACATAGACAACCACTGCTCTTGTGAATCCAGAAGGCGGATGACACGGAGGTTGTTTTATTGCAGAAACCACCACACCACTGAAGCATCTCAATGGGACTAGGAACAAAAGCTCTCATTTGCACACCGCACTCTTCTCAGGATGCTACATTCGCTTTGGATACCATGTCTTAGTTCCATCATGTGGCAAAAGACATTAAATGTCATTCTGCGTTCCAACGATCCTTCCCATATATCTCCTGTATTTATCCCTCGATCATTTCGATCCCAGAGGCTACTGAATAGTGGTATGAGCACACTACACTGCTACTTCCTAAACCTACGTATAAAAATACCAAAGTCATCTTTGAGCAGTACGAAGATGTTAATAGTACAGTCCATAGTGATAGTTCTGGTGACACCCGGTCTCGTTTGGATCGATGAAAATGCGACCTACAGAACACAGTACTCCGCGGCCATTGAGTTCAGCTTCTAAATATGGTTCCCGACCAGTTTCTCATAATTCTTCGCAGCAGCCGACACATTTCATTAGCAGATTCGAGAATTGTGCCTCATGTGGCAAGAAAATTTCCAGATACATATGCATTCACTGTTGTTCTATATGCCACAAGTGTGGGAAACTAGGTCATTTACAAATTATCTGTAAGTCGGAAAGAAATTGTCAATTTATAGTAACTGGTCAAAATAAATTTGATGCTACATGTAACAAGATGGAGTCCTTTACTTTGACATTTGATTCACCTACTTCAGGGCATTTATTTCATAACCTTTTCACAGTACTTGGCACGAGGCATGATTACATTATTGACACCAGTATTGTGAAATCTATTATACCACGAAGGCATCTATCACAGTTTTACCCAAATTACATATTTCGTCCTTGTTCTGCAACCATACGAGGTATAACTGGTCACTCCATTCCTGTTTTCGGTACAGTCACTATCCCGATCTTTAACGAACAATCCAAGCCACTTCATTGCACCTTTTTTGTTACCCATCATGGCCCATCCATTTTGGGGCTAAAGATTTTAAAAATGTTTCATATCCAGGTTTTCTTGCTTGTACCACCGAGTAATTCCACAAGCTTGAAAGACCCAATTCTCAAGTTCTCGGAGGCCACGGGCGGCATGAAGATACCTCCAGTTAAACTAGAAGTAACTGGTGGTCCGATTTTTCTGGAATGTCGTATAATTCCTTATGGACTCCGTGAACCGGTAACTAAAGTGCTCAACGAGCTGGTAGAGAAGTGCGTCATTGAGCCTATTGATTCGTGAATATGTGGAGATTATCGACTTACTGTAAGTCGATGCCTTAAGCGACATACGTATACTACTGCTGAACCTGAGGACATTCTGAACAAGCTTACAGGATCCAAAGTTTTCTCCAAGATTGACTTGAAGGATGCATATCTACAAATTCCTTTGGATAAGACATCAATGCCGATAACAACAATCAATACACCTGATGGACTTTTCCAGTATCGATTTTTGCCGTTTGGACTTAGCAACTCTCCTGCTATCTTTTAGCAGGTAATGAATAACATTGTGAAGGGTATGGATGGTGTTGAAGTTTATCAGGATGGCATTATCGTACATGCTCCGGACAAGTTAACTCATGATTCTCGTCTTTTAAAACTATTCCAACAGTTTCATGACAAGAACATTGCTGTCACTCTAAACAAACGAGCTTTTACTGTAAGCAGTTCAGACTGTCTCGGTTATCTAGTTAACGGTAGCGGATTCGAACCTGATGCCAAACGTCTAGACCCATTAGTCAATACACCTTCACCCACAAATATATTTGAATTACGTTCTTTGTTAGGTGCTTTGCAGTACTACTCCCGTTTCATTCCAACTTTCTCTTGTCTTGCTGAATGCTTATTCTCTTTGTTTTCTGAGAAGCAGTTCACGTGGTCTCCAACTCATGAACGGTGTGTACGTTCATTGTTGAACTTTTTGTCACATGACGCTACACTTCGTCAATCTTCTTTTCAAAACCGTGCCTTTGTTGATTACTGATGCTTCTCCAGTTGGAATTGGGGCTATGATTGAACAGGACAACAAACCGGTTGTGTGTATATCACACCGACTTAGTCCAGCAGAAAGGGGTTATGCTCAGACACACTGTGATGCTCTGACGGTATATTGGGCGGTAAAGCGGCTTCATAAGTATCCGTTTGGAATACCAATCAAAATTTTGTCGGATCATGAAGCACGTTCTTCAGCAACCATGATTCATCGATGGTGCATAGCACTCAGTGCATATGACTATACTATAGTGCACAAATCAGCCAACCACATCAAACATATGGATTACTTGTCACGTGTTCCTTATACATTTGAGCAAACTTCTAGTAATGATTGCCTTCCAATCCAGCCTCTGCCGGTTAGCCGAACAGAGTTGATTTGCGTTACTCAACGTTACTTTTCACCCATTCTCAGTGCGCTACGACGTGGTTGGATCTGACAAGTCAGACGGAAATTCCCTACATTTTATGT
Organism: Paragonimus westermani; assembly: GCA_008508345.1. NCBI lineage: Eukaryota > Metazoa > Platyhelminthes > Trematoda > Plagiorchiida > Troglotrematidae > Paragonimus > Paragonimus westermani. Next base: position 169,664 of record QNGE01001111.1, on the reverse strand, counting down.
GAGTAGGGTAGAATAACCACTCACTCCAAATGCATTATTGTGCTCGAATGGCAAAAGTGTTATTCCTCAAACTCTTCGTAAAGCTGCTCTGGACGATCTATATTCCAGACACCTTGGAGTTGGAAAGATAGAGTCTCTGGCCAGATAAACGTGCTGGTGGCCAGAGATTGATGCTGATATTTGTCGTCTGGCTGAAAGTTGTTCACCTCGCCATCACAAATTCCACAATTCACCGTCTAAATGGACTCCGTGGCCGATGTCAGCTGATGCCTGGCAACGGGTTTATGCGGATTACTGTGGCCCATTTCTTGACAGGTATTATGCACTAGTAGTGATCGATTCCTATTTGAAGTGGCCAAAAGTGGCATTCACAACAACGCCCACTGTAGAATTCACTATGCACGCATTCAGAAGAATATTCAGCAGAGAAAGTATCCCTCTTGTGTCAGTGACTGACAATGGTACCAATTTCACTGCAAACATTCTAACTACTTGGCTGAACGGTATTTCTTGCAAGCATCTGTTTACTCCTCCTTGACATCCCTGCTCGAATTGTCAGGCTGATAATTTTGCTGAACCACTTAAAACTGCCATAGCCTCTCTTCAGTGTACTACATTCAGAGACCTTGTAAAAGATGTTGACAACTTCTTGCTACAATATCGCAATGCCTGTCATTCAACTGCACATGAAGGTCCCGACGAACGTTTTAATGGAAGACATTTGAAGCCAAACTTGATGTGTATTCAATCCCCTGAAGTTATATTTTATCGTGGTAATGACTTGAGACCGTCATCTGGTTTACTTCTAAAGAATCTTGGTAAGTGCTTATATCGAATTCCAGACTCTGATGAATTATTCGTACATAACTGGCATGTGAATCAGATACATTTTGAGGATACAGCTCAGTTCGTTCCAAAGTCTGGTGTGACTTCAGATAATGATGATTCTACTTTAGATTCGAATTCGAACCAAGAAATTACAAGCATCATTCGTAGGTCTTCAAGACTGCAAATGCAACCCGCAGTCCCATTCAACGTGTGGTGGATGTGATGAATGTCATTGAACATATAATTTCACGTAAATCATTGAGGTTGTAGTGAGATCACATTCGACGTCCCCGAAATTCTAAACTCCCCGCGACGTGAGATTTGCCTTGCCAGTACCACCGCGCCTGTTCACATTACCCTATATATGTAAACTTACCACAAACCACTAGCATCAAAGTTAGTGGGCCGGCATAAGTATCGCAGTTATGCTCTCAGCTGTGTAATGAATTCGCACTATCGCTACTCCCGTAGGTTACATTCACTAGGATAACAATGTTGAGCTACTACCGTTAGGAACGCCGCTTAACCAGTCTAACGCTCGTTCGAATTCTGAAGGTCGACTGGAATCTTCCGTCGATGCACCCTTTCACTCTGGCGGCTGCTGTGCGGTTGTGCTCAAGGTGCTCTCACGTTCAGCTCCCTAGCACGGTGAGTAAATCAATGAATAAAGTTTGCTTGCGGATTCACCGTTTTCTCCTTGCGACTTCCGATTCACGGTGGCAAAAGGTTGGGGAAACCTTGAGCGTACGAATTCAGGATTTAGCACTACAAGATTCAGATTTTACACATTCGATACGACGCGTAATTCTAAGTTTTATCCATTCACGAAATGTCACACTTCGATTTCTGATAGTGAACTTCAGAAAATTTTTTGGCTGATGGGAGGGTGCCAATAGTTCCTGGAATGTAGAGATGCCTGAAACACAGCTAGCTGGTTTTAATCTGAATTTCGTCTATAACCAGATTGTGCGAAACATCTTCGAATCTAGAGTTTATTATGATTGCGTGCAACCTAAGACCTGTTTGCGGTCGGCGGTTGGTAGGGTCAATATAGAACAAAGGCAGCATTCGATGACCATGGGGAGAAAGTAGAATATCCGCGCCAGTTGCTTGCACAATTAACATATTTAGATTCCGCATACATTTCCGGAGATATTCATCGTAGATGGTAATGGTGTAATTCAACTATGGGAGGTGAATGAACCCTGCAAAGCTCGCTCAGCTGAATTCCGTCCTGCTAACGGGCAGCCACAGGAAGATTTTTGTTATTTTCATCCGTCTTCTTTTTTCTTGCTTTTGAGTGAACTGATGTATTGACAGGGATCAGATGGTGTCTGCAGGTAACGCGATTCATAGGGGTGAGTGTGAGGAGAGAACTCGTAATTGTAACAGGCAAGCCAGACGTTCTGGTTTCGTGTACCCGATACACTCGTAAACCCACTTTGTGCAATGTGGAGACAGCGGGGGACAGCGTTCATCACAAGAAGGGGTTCCAGCGATAATCCTGCAAAAGGAGATAACAGAAACAAGCGTGAGTCAGAGGCCCAGTAAGACATGCATATTACTTACACGAACGAAAAGGAAAACGGCGTCAAGAGAACGTTGCGTTACATAGTATAGACCTGTAGCCCGCTCTTTTGTGGTGTTAAAATTCATGGAAAGAATTTTTGCATACACTGTTAGATATTATTCGCCAAAACATCGGATGTTAAAGAAGGCAGATATTTTTTTGAGACTAAGTTTTTCTTGACAAATCTGTTGCTTTTCTGACTGAAATAGTACAACACCGGAGTGGCGGGAAAGGGTAGCGGCCTGGAGATTTCACTGGCCTGCCTGTGGTATGGTGTGTAAAATAGTTCCAAAACTCATAGTTGCATATTGTACCTAGGCTATTAAGAAAGCTCGCATGATGCACGCTGTCCAATTGCTTGTCTACATGTCATGTAACCGTGGCGCGAACCCGAAGGACACACGTGTCACATTCTTCCGGTTTACTCGCTCGTCGACGGCCGGTCTCTAGCCTCTCTAGCTATTTCGCGTGTCTGTGCCTTTTATAGCGCCACAAGAGACCACCTGTACATTTCCTCGAATAAGCAGTTGGTCTCTCTCCTCAACGGCCTTTTGATTTTCGCGTCTGATAATTGCGAACCCGGAGGAAACGTGACTTTGTGCGACGAGCACTAAACTGGTGATCCCGTTGGAATAATTTTTGTTTCCCACAGGTGTATCTTTTGTGCAACTCTGAGTCGCTTTTTTTAATACGTTTTACATATTCATTTTTTTGAATGAAATAATTCGATTTATAATCCATACCGCTTTCATGGAGGTTCAACCGCACGTTTTGTCAGACGCTTCGTACCGTTTGCGCCGTTTAGAGAGAATAATCCCAAATCGTGGTTTGCTCAGTTATAAGCCACATTCGCGCTACGATCAGTTAGTTCAGAGCTAACGCGTTTTTATCACGTAGTTGCGGCACTGCCATCTCACGTCATTGAGGAGGTGGACGATGTTCTGGAGTTACCGGACTCCACGGAGCCCTACGAACAACTTAAAGCGGCCGTAATTAAGCGCGTTGGCTCGTCCGATCACCAACGTATTTCTCAGTTTCTGAGTGCGACCGGCCTCGGTGATCGTAAACCATCGCAGCTCATTCGCCACATGCAGCGGTTAGCTGGCACGACACACATAGAAGAGGCTCTACTTAGGGAGATGTGGCTACAGCGTTNTGCACGAAGATTCGAAAAAAATGATCTGTTTAAGCCGTGGGTCTCAGGTGGGATCACGCTGACCTCGGTACCTCTGTCGATAAAATAGCGAATCCCCGACTCGTGATCTTTTAGAAAGAAGAGACGACCAGGCGGGCGAGGTACGTCGTTAACCATGTGGATTTGTCTGCCCTGTTTCCTGATTGGACCAAAGGTACAAGGCTGTTGGCATCGTCGGGCTTTGTTGCCAAAATGCTGGTGATACCAGCAGTGATCCAGATTAGCGTTCGGTGGCGCCTGACGAGAATCACGTGACCCTGCGTGGCTACTTTGTCGTCGAATGGGGTTAGTCGAACGTGAACTCGAACGCTGCGTCGTCAAGGCCTGAAGTTGTTTAGTTAGGGTGGCGACTAGAGCAGTTAGATTTGCAATTGCGCCCTGACTATATGAGGCGAGCTGGGAAACAGCGGTGCCTCATGTATCCCCGATCCGGTCGGCGACATCAGCCATGGTTGACAAGGTTGCTGATGGGTTTGCGCTGAGAATGTTTTGCATTTCCTTAGGCAAACGCTGTAGCCACATCTCCCTAAGTAGAGCCTCTTCTATGTGTGTCGTGCCAGCTAACCGCNGAATCATCGTTAGTGAACAAAACCAAGAGAAAAAACTCTACATACCCATGTCCAGCATATGTTGAAATTCGGCAGGAGCGATGCGCATTTTGTTTGGCGCCAGCCTTCGTGGTCGCTGAAAAAACGGTGGACCTTTCGTCATGATGTGGTGTACCACGTCCGTAATGACGGCAGGCAACTCGTTAGGTGGACGGGTCAACCCCGTGAATTCGCGCAATACCGCTCGATATCTATCGTCACCGCTTGGTTCAGCAAGCAGTGGGCTGAGGACGGTCGTCAAAAAGGTGGTCCCTATAGAGAATATACTCGTTGGGGTATCTAGGAGCTTGTGGCGACCTGCCTCAACGACCAATCCAAAGTGATTTAAGGAGTCCATGCCCAAAGTGGCATCTGGCACATCCGCCATAATGAACACCCAACGAAAAACACGCCGTAGGCCCACGTCCAACGCCAAGGAGCGTGTGCCAAAAGTGCGTATTTGAGTTCCATTGGAGGCACGGAGCTGGAACGGCGTTGATCGAGGCATGTCTTCTTTTCTAGGTGGAACGACACTGACCTGAGCGCCGATGTCCACTAGAAGACGCAACCTAGAAATCTCATCATGTACAAAAAGTAGGCGACAAGGGGTAGGACTGCCAGCAACAGTTGTCGCCATTACTTGCTGGCTCTTCCGTTTCCCGAGGCGGTTGAGAAGTTGCACGACTTAACGCATTTCCGTGCCTTGGCCCCAAACATGTGATGGTACCAGCAATATCCCGTTCTTAAACGCGACCTAGAACGGCCACGTCCTTTGGAAGGGGGGCGAGAGCGAGAAGCTTCAAGAGCTTGGATTTCTCGACAAAGTTCTTCCACTTTTGCCATCATTTCAGGGGGTATGTTTGCTGTGTGTGCCTCGACCTGGTGCATTTTGCTGGGAAGGTGTTGGATGACTGAGTCGGCCGATTTTGCCAAGTCACCCGAAGAATTTGTTGATATGAACGGGCAACCTCTGCATCCATAGGTAACGCATAAGTTTGTCGTCAATCCTGTGATTTTGTCTCGCCTGTTTTGACTGTAGAATCAATTAAGGTGGAGTAGGATCTCCTGGCTGTGGCTCGCTAAGGACCTGCTTAAGTCGTTTCTCTTCCGGTACGACAGCACGTTCTAAGAATGCGTTTTTCAGGGCTTCGTAAGGGTTGACCTCGGGTGGTCCAATCACTAAATCTCGGACATAGGGTGCGACCGACATTGGCAACGCGGTAGCCAAGTATGTGAACTTGGCAGTCTGGCTAGTGATGGGCGCTAACTGGAATTGCAGCTCAAGCTGCGCTAGCCAGTTTCTGGGTCGTCCGGGACATAATTGGGGACACGGAAGCTTAAGGCGTTCCCCTTCGCATCTATCTCAGCAAGCTCCAGTTTGCGGTCTGAGGTATCTGAGGTATCTGACTGCATCATTCAAATATACACACGGGATTCTGAGAAAATACAAACGCTTAGAAACTAGTGGAACCAAGGCAGAATGTTTATTGCTATGTATGAAAGAATATAAGTATGCGATTACGGGAGAAATAATTGAATCTAGCGTATACAAAGGGTGCAATAAATAATAAAAATCAATATAAAAAAGCTTATGGAACGGGCTCACTAAATTGTAGTGCTAGTTCCCGAATTTGTACGCCCAAGGTTTCCCCAACCTTTTGCCACCGTGAATCGGAAGTCGCAAGGAGAAAACGGTGAATCCGCAAGCAAACTTTATTCATTGATTTACTCACCGTGCTAGGGAGCTGAACGTGAGAGCACCTTGAGCACAACCGCACAGCAGCCGCCAGAGTGAAAGGGTGCATCGACGGAAGATTCCAGTCGACCTTCAGAATTCGAACGAGCGTTAGACTGGTTAAGCGGCGTTCCTAACGGTAGTAGCTCAACATTGTTATCCTAGTGAATGTAACCTACGGGAGTAGCGATAGTGCGAATTCATTACACAGCTGAGAGCATAACTGCGATACTTATGCCGGCCCACTAACTTTGATGCTAGTGGTTTGTGGTAAGTTTACATATATAGGGTAATGTGAACAGGCGCGGTGGTACTGGCAAGGCAAATCTCACGTCGCGGGGAGTTTAGAATTTCGGGGACGTCGAATGTGATCTCACTACAACCTCAATGATTTACGTGAAATTATATGTTCAATGACATTCATCACATCCACCACACGTTGAATGGGACTGCGGGTTGCATTTGCAGTCTTGAAGACCTACGAATGATGCTTGTAATTTCTTGGTTCGAATTCGAATCTAAAGTAGAATCATCATTATCTGAAGTCACACCAGACTTTGGAACGAACTGAGCTGTATCCTCAAAATGTATCTGATTCACATGCCAGTTATGTACGAATAATTCATCAGAGTCTGGAATTCGATATAAGCACTTACCAAGATTCTTTAGAAGTAAACCAGATGACGGTCTCAAGTCATTACCACGATAAAATATAACTTCAGGGGATTGAATACACATCAAGTTTGGCTTCAAATGTCTTCCATTAAAACGTTCGTCGGGACCTTCATGTGCAGTTGAATGACAGGCATTGCGATATTGTAGCAAGAAGTTGTCAACATCTTTTACAAGGTCTCTGAATGTAGTACACTGAAGAGAGGCTATGGCAGTTTTAAGTGGTTCAGCAAAATTATCAGCCTGACAATTCGAGCAGGGATGTCAAGGAGGAGTAAACAGATGCTTGCAAGAAATACCGTTCAGCCAAGTAGTTAGAATGTTTGCAGTGAAATTGGTACCATTGTCAGTCACTGACACAAGAGGGATACTTTCTCTGCTGAATATTCTTCTGAATGCGTGCATAGTGAATTCTACAGTGGGCGTTGTTGTGAATGCCACTTTTGGCCACTTCAAATAGGAATCGATCACTACTAGTGCATAATACCTGTCAAGAAATGGGCCACAGTAATCCGCATAAACCCGTTGCCAGGCATCAGCTGACATCGGCCACGGAGTCCATTTAGACGGTGAATTGTGGAATTTGTGATGGCGAGGTGAACAACTTTCAGCCAGACGACAAATATCAGCATCAATCTCTGGCCACCAGCACGTTTATCTGGCCAGAGACTCTATCTTTCCAACTCCAAGGTGTCTGGAATATAGATCGTCCAGAGCAGCTTTACGAAGAGTTTGAGGAATAACACTTTTGCCATTCGAGCACAATAATGCATTTGGAGTGAGTGGTTATTCTACCCTACTCACATAAAATGTAGGGAATTTCCGTCTGACTTGTCAGATCCAACCACGTCGTAGCGCACTGAGAATGGGTGAAAAGTAACGTTGAGTAACGCAAATCAACTCTGTTCGGCTAACCGGCAGAGGCTGGATTGGAAGGCAATCATTACTAGAAGTTTGCTCAAATGTATAAGGAACACGTGACAAGTAATCCATATGTTTGATGTGGTTGGCTGATTTGTGCACTATAGTATAGTCATATGCACTGAGTGCTATGCACCATCGATGAATCATGGTTGCTGAAGAACGTGCTTCATGATCCGACAAAATTTTGATTGGTATTCCAAACGGATACTTATGAAGCCGCTTTACCGCCCAATATACCGTCAGAGCATCACAGTGTGTCTGAGCATAACCCCTTTCTGCTGGACTAAGTCGGTGTGATATACACACAACCGGTTTGTTGTCCTGTTCAATCATAGCCCCAATTCCAACTGGAGAAGCATCAGTAATCAACAAAGGCACGGTTTTGAAAAGAAGATTGACGAAGTGTAGCGTCATGTGACAAAAAGTTCAACAATGAACGTACACACCGTTCATGAGTTGGAGACCACGTGAACTGCTTCTCAGAAAACAAAGAGAATAAGCATTCAGCAAGACAAGAGAAAGTTGGAATGAAACGGGAGTAGTACTGCAAAGCACCTAACAAAGAACGTAATTCAAATATATTTGTGGGTGAAGGTGTATTGACTAATGGGTCTAGACGTTTGGCATCAGGTTCGAATCCGCTACCGTTAACTAGATAACCGAGACAGTCTGAACTGCTTACAGTAAAAGCTCGTTTGTTTAGAGTGACAGCAATGTTCTTGTCATGAAACTGTTGGAATAGTTTTAAAAGACGAGAATCATGAGTTAACTTGTCCGGAGCATGTACGATAATGCCATCCTGATAAACTTCAACACCATCCATACCCTTCACAATGTTATTCATTACCTGCTAAAAGATAGCAGGAGAGTTGCTAAGTCCAAACGGCAAAAATCGATACTGGAAAAGTCCATCAGGTGTATTGATTGTTGTTATCGGCATTGATGTCTTATCCAAAGGAATTTGTAGATATGCATCCTTCAAGTCAATCTTGGAGAAAACTTTGGATCCTGTAAGCTTGTTCAGAATGTCCTCAGGTTCAGCAGTAGTATACGTATGTCGCTTAAGGCATCGACTTACAGTAAGTCGATAATCTCCACATATTCACGAATCAATAGGCTCAATGACGCACTTCTCTACCAGCTCGTTGAGCACTTTAGTTACCGGTTCACGGAGTCCATAAGGAATTATACGACATTCCAGAAAAATCGGACCACCAGTTACTTCTAGTTTAACTGGAGGTATCTTCATGCCGCCCGTGGCCTCCGAGAACTTGAGAATTGGGTCTTTCAAGCTTGTGGAATTACTCGGTGGTACAAGCAAGAAAACCTGGATATGAAACATTTTTAAAATCTTTAGCCCCAAAATGGATGGGCCATGATGGGTAACAAAAAAGGTGCAATGAAGTGGCTTGGATTGTTCGTTAAAGATCGGGATAGTGACTGTACCGAAAACAGGAATGGAGTGACCAGTTATACCTCGTATGGTTGCAGAACAAGGACGAAATATGTAATTTGGGTAAAACTGTGATAGATGCCTTCGTGGTATAATAGATTTCACAATACTGGTGTCAATAATGTAATCATGCCTCGTGCCAAGTACTGTGAAAAGGTTATGAAATAAATGCCCTGAAGTAGGTGAATCAAATGTCAAAGTAAAGGACTCCATCTTGTTACATGTAGCATCAAATTTATTTTGACCAGTTACTATAAATTGACAATTTCTTTCCGACTTACAGNTTGTAGTGGTTCAAAACAGTCTCAGACTACCCTAAGTGAATGCAGACGTTTTTCACCGAGTTCAGTGACCAAAAATGAAAGAATGCAACAGGACAGTTACGGGGGTTTAGCAAGTTATAGGAATAAAAAGCTTGACTCACAGAAAGGGTTCAAGAAGACCACCACAGCAACATTCCAAATTAACAGTATCCAGGATGCGAGGATACTCCGAGATTACTGTGAGCGGCTGAAACGTGGTCGGTGCTGCGACGATGTTTGGAGTACAACGGAGCTAAAAATAGATGAGATCTGTGTAGTATCGTCAAGCAACTATGCCACAGGTAGAAGAACAGAAATGCGTGCGTGCACAAAACTTTATTGTAATTGCAAGGTCATTTTTAATCAATTCGAACAACCTGCAGAGATGACGCAAAAACGTTGTTGTACAACGGTGAATCATCGTTAGTGAACAAAACCAAGAGAAAAAACTCTACATACCCATGTCCAGCATATGTTGAAATTCGGCAGGAGCGATGCGCATTTTGTTTGGCGCCAGCCTTCGTGGTCGCTGAAAAAACGGTGGACCTTTCGTCATGATGTGGTGTACCACGTCCGTAATGACGGCAGGCAACTCGTTAGGTGGACGGGTCAACCCCGTGAATTCGCGCAATACCGCTCGATATCTATCGTCACCGCTTGGTTCAGCAAGCAGTGGGCTGAGGACGGTCGTCAAAAAGGTGGTCCCTATAGAGAATATACTCGTTGGGGTATCTAGGAGCTTGTGGCGACCTGCCTCAACGACCAATCCAAAGTGATTTAAGGAGTCCATGCCCAAAGTGGCATCTGGCACATCCGCCATAATGAACACCCAACGAAAAACACGCCGTAGGCCCACGTCCAACGCCAAGGAGCGTGTGCCAAAAGTGCGTATTTGAGTTCCATTGGAGGCACGGAGCTGGAACGGCGTTGATCGAGGCATGTCTTCTTTTCTAGGTGGAACGACACTGACCTGAGCGCCGATGTCCACTAGAAGACGCAACCTAGAAATCTCATCATGTACAAAAAGTAGGCGACAAGGGGTAGGACTGCCAGCAACAGTTGTCGCCATTACTTGCTGGCTCTTCCGTTTCCCGAGGCGGTTGAGAAGTTGCACGACTTAACGCATTTCCGTGCCTTGGCCCCAAACATGTGATGGTACCAGCAATATCCCGTTCTTAAACGCGACCTAGAACGGCCACGTCCTTTGGAAGGGGGGCGAGAGCGAGAAGCTTCAAGAGCTTGGATTTCTCGACAAAGTTCTTCCACTTTTGCCATCATTTCAGGGGGTATGTTTGCTGTGTGTGCCTCGACCTGGTGCATTTTGCTGGGAAGGTGTTGGATGACTGAGTCGGCCGATTTTGCCAAGTCACCCGAAGAATTTGTTGATATGAACGGGCAACCTCTGCATCCATAGGTAACGCATAAGTTTGTCGTCAATCCTGTGATTTTGTCTCGCCTGTTTTGACTGTAGAATCAATTAAGGTGGAGTAGGATCTCCTGGCTGTGGCTCGCTAAGGACCTGCTTAAGTCGTTTCTCTTCCGGTACGACAGCACGTTCTAAGAATGCGTTTTTCAGGGCTTCGTAAGGGTTGACCTCGGGTGGTCCAATCACTAAATCTCGGACATAGGGTGCGACCGACATTGGCAACGCGGTAGCCAAGTATGTGAACTTGGCAGTCTGGCTAGTGATGGGCGCTAACTGGAATTGCAGCTCAAGCTGCGCTAGCCAGTTTCTGGGTCGTCCGGGACATAATTGGGGACACGGAAGCTTAAGGCGTTCCCCTTCGCATCTATCTCAGCAAGCTCCAGTTTGCGGTCTGAGGTATCTGAGGTATCTGACTGCATCATTCAAATATACACACGGGATTCTGAGAAAATACAAACGCTTAGAAACTAGTGGAACCAAGGCAGAATGTTTATTGCTATGTATGAAAGAATATAAGTATGCGATTACGGGAGAAATAATTGAATCTAGCGTATACAAAGGGTGCAATAAATAATAAAAATCAATATAAAAAAGCTTATGGAACGGGCTCACTAAATTGTAGTGCTAGTTCCCGAATTTGTACGCCCAAGGTTTCCCCAACCTTTTGCCACCGTGAATCGGAAGTCGCAAGGAGAAAACGGTGAATCCGCAAGCAAACTTTATTCATTGATTTACTCACCGTGCTAGGGAGCTGAACGTGAGAGCACCTTGAGCACAACCGCACAGCAGCCGCCAGAGTGAAAGGGTGCATCGACGGAAGATTCCAGTCGACCTTCAGAATTCGAACGAGCGTTAGACTGGTTAAGCGGCGTTCCTAACGGTAGTAGCTCAACATTGTTATCCTAGTGAATGTAACCTACGGGAGTAGCGATAGTGCGAATTCATTACACAGCTGAGAGCATAACTGCGATACTTATGCCGGCCCACTAACTTTGATGCTAGTGGTTTGTGGTAAGTTTACATATATAGGGTAATGTGAACAGGCGCGGTGGTACTGGCAAGGCAAATCTCACGTCGCGGGGAGTTTAGAATTTCGGGGACGTCGAATGTGATCTCACTACAACCTCAATGATTTACGTGAAATTATATGTTCAATGACATTCATCACATCCACCACACGTTGAATGGGACTGCGGGTTGCATTTGCAGTCTTGAAGACCTACGAATGATGCTTGTAATTTCTTGGTTCGAATTCGAATCTAAAGTAGAATCATCATTATCTGAAGTCACACCAGACTTTGGAACGAACTGAGCTGTATCCTCAAAATGTATCTGATTCACATGCCAGTTATGTACGAATAATTCATCAGAGTCTGGAATTCGATATAAGCACTTACCAAGATTCTTTAGAAGTAAACCAGATGACGGTCTCAAGTCATTACCACGATAAAATATAACTTCAGGGGATTGAATACACATCAAGTTTGGCTTCAAATGTCTTCCATTAAAACGTTCGTCGGGACCTTCATGTGCAGTTGAATGACAGGCATTGCGATATTGTAGCAAGAAGTTGTCAACATCTTTTACAAGGTCTCTGAATGTAGTACACTGAAGAGAGGCTATGGCAGTTTTAAGTGGTTCAGCAAAATTATCAGCCTGACAATTCGAGCAGGGATGTCAAGGAGGAGTAAACAGATGCTTGCAAGAAATACCGTTCAGCCAAGTAGTTAGAATGTTTGCAGTGAAATTGGTACCATTGTCAGTCACTGACACAAGAGGGATACTTTCTCTGCTGAATATTCTTCTGAATGCGTGCATAGTGAATTCTACAGTGGGCGTTGTTGTGAATGCCACTTTTGGCCACTTCAAATAGGAATCGATCACTACTAGTGCATAATACCTGTCAAGAAATGGGCCACAGTAATCCGCATAAACCCGTTGCCAGGCATCAGCTGACATCAGCCACGGAGTCCATTTAGACGGTGAATTGTGGAATTTGTGATGGCGAGGTGAACAACTTTCAGCCAGACGACAAATATCAGCATCAATCTCTGGCCACCAGCACGTTTATCTGGCCAGAGACTCTATCTTTCCAACTCCAAGGTGTCTGGAATATAGATCGTCCAGAGCAGCTTTACGAAGAGTTTGAGGAATAACACTTTTGCCATTCGAGCACAATAATGCATTTGGAGTGAGTGGTTATTCTACCCTACTCACATAAAATGTAGGGAATTTCCGTCTGACTTGTCAGATCCAACCACGTCGTAGCGCACTGAGAATGGGTGAAAAGTAACGTTGAGTAACGCAAATCAACTCTGTTCGGCTAACCGGCAGAGGCTGGATTGGAAGGCAATCATTACTAGAAGTTTGCTCAAATGTATAAGGAACACGTGACAAGTAATCCATATGTTTGATGTGGTTGGCTGATTTGTGCACTATAGTATAGTCATATGCACTGAGTGCTATGCACCATCGATGAATCATGGTTGCTGAAGAACGTGCTTCATGATCCGACAAAATTTTGATTGGTATTCCAAACGGATACTTATGAAGCCGCTTTACCGCCCAATATACCGTCAGAGCATCACAGTGTGTCTGAGCATAACCCCTTTCTGCTGGACTAAGTCGGTGTGATATACACACAACCGGTTTGTTGTCCTGTTCAATCATAGCCCCAATTCCAACTGGAGAAGCATCAGTAATCAACAAAGGCACGGTTTTGAAAAGAAGATTGACGAAGTGTAGCGTCATGTGACAAAAAGTTCAACAATGAACGTACACACCGTTCATGAGTTGGAGACCACGTGAACTGCTTCTCAGAAAACAAAGAGAATAAGCATTCAGCAAGACAAGAGAAAGTTGGAATGAAACGGGAGTAGTACTGCAAAGCACCTAACAAAGAACGTAATTCAAATATATTTGTGGGTGAAGGTGTATTGACTAATGGGTCTAGACGTTTGGCATCAGGTTCGAATCCGCTACCGTTAACTAGATAACCGAGACAGTCTGAACTGCTTACAGTAAAAGCTCGTTTGTTTAGAGTGACAGCAATGTTCTTGTCATGAAACTGTTGGAATAGTTTTAAAAGACGAGAATCATGAGTTAACTTGTCCGGAGCATGTACGATAATGCCATCCTGATAAACTTCAACACCATCCATACCCTTCACAATGTTATTCATTACCTGCTAAAAGATAGCAGGAGAGTTGCTAAGTCCAAACGGCAAAAATCGATACTGGAAAAGTCCATCAGGTGTATTGATTGTTGTTATCGGCATTGATGTCTTATCCAAAGGAATTTGTAGATATGCATCCTTCAAGTCAATCTTGGAGAAAACTTTGGATCCTGTAAGCTTGTTCAGAATGTCCTCAGGTTCAGCAGTAGTATACGTATGTCGCTTAAGGCATCGACTTACAGTAAGTCGATAATCTCCACATATTCACGAATCAATAGGCTCAATGACGCACTTCTCTACCAGCTCGTTGAGCACTTTAGTTACCGGTTCACGGAGTCCATAAGGAATTATACGACATTCCAGAAAAATCGGACCACCAGTTACTTCTAGTTTAACTGGAGGTATCTTCATGCCGCCCGTGGCCTCCGAGAACTTGAGAATTGGGTCTTTCAAGCTTGTGGAATTACTCGGTGGTACAAGCAAGAAAACCTGGATATGAAACATTTTTAAAATCTTTAGCCCCAAAATGGATGGGCCATGATGGGTAACAAAAAAGGTGCAATGAAGTGGCTTGGATTGTTCGTTAAAGATCGGGATAGTGACTGTACCGAAAACAGGAATGGAGTGACCAGTTATACCTCGTATGGTTGCAGAACAAGGACGAAATATGTAATTTGGGTAAAACTGTGATAGATGCCTTCGTGGTATAATAGATTTCACAATACTGGTGTCAATAATGTAATCATGCCTCGTGCCAAGTACTGTGAAAAGGTTATGAAATAAATGCCCTGAAGTAGGTGAATCAAATGTCAAAGTAAAGGACTCCATCTTGTTACATGTAGCATCAAATTTATTTTGACCAGTTACTATAAATTGACAATTTCTTTCCGACTTACAGATAATTTGTAAATGACCTAGTTTCCCACACTTGTGGCATATAGAACAACAGTGAATGCATATGTATCTGGAAATTTTCTTGCCACATGAGGCACAATTCTCGAATCTGCTAATGAAATGTGTCGGCTGCTGCGAAGAATTATGAGAAACTGGTCGGGAACCATATTTAGAAGCTGAACTCAATGGCCGCGGAGTACTGTGTTCTGTAGGTCGCATTTTCATCGATCCAAACGAGACCGGGTGTCACCAGAACTATCACTATGGACTGTACTATTAACATCTTCGTACTGCTCAAAGATGACTTTGGTATTTTTATACGTAGGTTTAGGAAGTAGCAGTGTAGTGTGCTCATACCACTATTCAGTAGCCTCTGGGATCGAAATGATCGAGGGATAAATACAGGAGATATATGGGAAGGATCGTTGGAACGCAGAATGACATTTAATGTCTTTTGCCACATGATGGAACTAAGACATGGTATCCAAAGCGAATGTAGCATCCTGAGAAGAGTGCGGTGTGCAAATGAGAGCTTTTGTTCCTAGTCCCATTGAGATGCTTCAGTGGTGTGGTGGTTTCTGCAATAAAACAACCTCCGTGTCATCCGCCTTCTGGATTCACAAGAGCAGTGGTTGTCTATGTAGATCCGGTGCATTAATACCGGTGATGAGTCGGTCACGAAGTTGGACCTCAAACTGATCAACAAAACCACGCCGTGCTGCCTGAGTTTGCATCTGGAGAATAAAGTCACGCATGGAACGGTTAAATTGACGCTTCATGGTATTGAATTTGACACGCTAGGCGACCTCGAAATTTACAGGAGTGACATGACTGAGCAGTGTTTTCTGTATGCGCTCGAATATGAGATCCATCAGCCAAGCTAGATAGTACACAGTTTTCAGAAGACAATAGGCCTTTTTTCCTAGCCTTGAAAAGAAGAAGGCTTATTCTGTCTCCTCATTTAGGCTGGATACGGTCCTACACCATAGTTTGAATGGTTCAAAATAATCCTCAATATCACGAGGGGATATATGAATGCCCAAAGTTCCAAGAAGCATAGGATTCATTGATATTGAAGACTGCCGCGACGCCAATGTGATATTTCGTGAATAGATAGAACTTAACGCGAGACCAGTGGCCGGTACATCCGAATTGAACAGAACACAACGAATGAACGACAATCAAACACTTGTATTAGAATTACGCGCCGTATCAAAAGTGTACAACCTAAACCTCAGTAATTGACGTGAAAGTATATGTTCAATGACATTCATCACACTAAGCCTCGCTAGTCATCTTTTAAACCACGATGGAATGTCCTGATGCATTAGCCATCGGCACGAAAATCTCGTAAGACACGCACCGTTTCCCTCCCAGCCGTCAAACAAAACCAAATCTTCTTTGCCGTCCAAACCCGTCCATAGTTGAATGCTTGTTTTCTGTGCCAATTCATCTGCTAATATCTCCTTCTAATGGGAAATAATGTAACCCACGCTCATGTTCATTTGTTCACCGGGCATGTCGTCCAGATTGCAAATGTTACTCTGCCAAACTATGTGATATCCTCAATCTGCAACATTTTGGGTTATCAGGATTGAACGATGCGGTTGGTGAACACTGACTAATGTTCGCCATTTTATGCTGTGGTGGCCTGATCCTTGAAACTGTTAGAGGAACCCATTTAGTCCGTCCGAAACAGCCTCCTTCCTCGAGAAGTTGGTCCTATCCAATCATAACAAGCGGAAATGTCGTGAACATTCGAGAGGTGACCTCCACTAGTCTTTACATGTCTGGCCTTTATTCCGCTACGCTCATTGGTGGTTTAGTGACCTTATCTGCTTTTTTGATGTCGGTCCTTCGGTTTTCCGATTCAAGAATTTTGGTAGGTCACTATGCATCCTACAAATACCATGTTGCACACGTTTCGGGGCTGAACAAAGTTGTTTTTTGCACCCGTCTTTTGGTTTGTATTGGACGTAATTAACGGGGATGGCCGCGTATTTACGGGATCAAGATTTGCCGTGTTAATTACATCAAGGAGCATAACCCGATTTCCTATCAATCGTCTTATTATATCGAGGACGAACCAGCGTACCGAGTCAAAGGTTACAACAGGAACCTAACTCAGATTGTCTAATGTTGTATACATATTGTTGCCACGAGTTTCCCACGCTTGCGCTAAGACTAAAGCTCAGATGTGATTGGTCGCGTCTTCATCCACTATTTAAGTATGGCGTTACCGCCTGTAGATGTCAGAGTATACTGTTTACACTTCCCGAGCCACACGTTCTTTCTACTGCTGTTATTGCTTATATAGGTTGATGTTGATTTCAACGGAATAAGAACACACCACTACCATGGCCCCACCCAATCCTGTCCCATGGCTCTATTCTTCAACGTCCATAGTCTTATTTATGTAGTGCTGCTATACAGCTGACCGGAAGTTACTGCGTTCAGCGGGAGCTACATTTATAAATCACTTGCTTCCATTATCGACGGGTGCTGTTCGGAATGAAAGTCAGCATTTAAAGTTACTTTCTTATTTTTTGAACGCTGGAGGACAGCTTTGTTTGATCGCAGTTGAAGCGTTTGTTGCGATGGTCTGGTTCTACTTTATCAATCATTGGGGTACAAGAAGAATGTTTTCGCATAAAAATTCAGTTTCTGTCGCTTGAAGCGAAATGCCGTGTAATCATTTGGGCAATTTTTATCCTCTTTTACCTGAGTACATTGACGAGACGAATATTCCAAAGATAGGCTCCAAAGGGTCGTGCTACTCCAACAACTCACAGGGGAAACAAAAACAATCTCATCCGTGTGACACTGCTCATCGAGTGAAAAAGGGGGTTTCTCTTGGAATTGGATTGTTAACCCTATTCTGAACAAATTAGCACCAGTTAAACATCCTGTGGTGTTCGCATAAAATCTGACGGTCTGCATGTCCAAAAGGTACTATTATTACACAACCGATGGCATTCTCAATGAGCTTTCATTGTGAGAGTAGTCGGGATAAAATGGGCAGTCACAGGAGTCCGACTGACAAGCCCAACTGTAAGTGCTGTATTAAATAGGTTCCTTTCGGTCAATTTCACAGATCCCGTCAGGTAGTGCAGTTGCATTAACAAACCCCTACTGACGCTCCATAATCACTACTGGCAGAGCACATTCACTCCGTAACTTATTCAACCACTGTTGTGAAACAAGAGCGGGGCCCAAGCTCATTCCAACAGCGGTCAGTTGTTTACTTTGGTAGAGGATAACTGGTGATATGGAATTGGGATCCTCCCCTTCGGTAAAAAATATTCTCTCCATCTTCTATTTGAGGAATTCAGGTGGTTTGTCACTACATCCCTCAGCCCGTAACCTTAACAGCTTCCACAATCCACGCCTTTAGATTAGGGCCTCAATCTGGTAGTATCGTTCAATGCTGAAGTATACGCGGCTTCTCCGAACAACTGATCTCTGCTCGGCCAATGTGCAGTGGTGGATATGGAGATAACAGCTACTATAGAATCCATGATAAACACATCAAGCCTGAAAACGGAAGTTCAACTTTAAAAGGCACTTGGTCGAATATTGCCCACCGTCCAGCAAGTGGGCCTCAAGGAAGGATCACAGTCATTCCTTATAGCTCGGCTGCCTCCGATTTCCCCAGACAGGCAAAAAGCAATGACTGCTTTTGAAGAGCAAATGATCGTATAAAAAATTGATCGCATGATTCAGTGGATCTGAGTGGGTACATCCTATATTCTATAAAAAAAACTGTGCCGTGTGAGTGTACAATCAAACGAAGTCTTTAAATATTCAGAGGAACAAGGGTAAATCAATTGCCATATCAGTCAGTAAGCTGCTAATGTAGCTGTCTTATTGTCAAAGTTGGATAGAAAGAAAGCGTTTATCCATATACTGTAAACGTTGTTCGTCGTACATATATCCACTGAAATGCTCTCGATACACGCGCTTATCCCTAACCACCAACACATCCTTCGAGATAATGGGTTCATTCATGAACTTTGTGCAGGTAGTCTGACGCCGCATTCCGTAACGGTGATGGAATGACCAACTGATAGTTCCGACATAGCACGCCATCAGGTTGTATCCATAAATCCTCTTAGTGCTGGAATAGCATTGGATGTTTCTTCCTAATAGTTAATGACCAACGTCTGATCACCGCAGTATTTGCTGTGCTATAATGGATTTTAGCTGTTTTTATCAAGTCCTCTAGGCTTAGTGGGACGGATGGAGAGGCAGACAACCGAAAGTTTGCGGTCGAAAACTGCAATGAGCTTCGGCTATCTGTTTATCAGGGCGATAAATGAGTTTGTAATCGTGGGTCGGTTGACCTAGACAAAAACACTGTATCACTGCCGCTGATGACTTGGCAACTGATTTATCGGAATCGCATGAGTGAAGAGCCTGATGATCATTTTGAATCTGATGTTAAACGAATAATTACGCTGTCAATTAATAGCCCAGTGTACGGCGAACCCTTCCACTTTCACCTTCAGGTCTTCCGCTGCACAAGTGTCGAGGGATCGCAGTGAATGCTAAACTCCGGATCTGCTTGAGGTTTCTGCAATGAAGATGACTTTTTGGGCGCCAAAATAATCCGTAACAAGCAATGTAAAGTATTGCTGAATGATATTAAACTCGTCCAAGTGGGACGAAAGGACGTCCTCTTCCGAGGACAAGCGTGAGGGCGAGTGGTAGATAACTCCCGCTAAAAGAGATTTCTGTTTAAGCAGCCCGATTTTCAATCACAAACCATCGAACAAGGGGATGAAATATTGCCACTAGATAAAATTGGAAGAGTTAACTTGAGATTAACGTAAACAGTGATCCACCTCTTTCGTCCCTTTTTGCAATCAGTACGATATTAGTAGTAACAAGTGATACAGATTTCATTGGAACTGATCTCTGGTGTCAACCCTGAGTCTATGAGTCCTGGTGTGGGGTTGGCTGCGATGTTTTCTGGGTTAGTTTCAGAAGTTTGTTCACCACACTAAGACAGGCGGTGTCAGTTCAACTTACTGTCAGCTCTTTGTATAGTTACCCCTGGGTGAAAACGGAGAAGGGTTGAGGATTGGAAGCATGTTACCTTTCAGAACGAGCATTGGAGTTAGCGCAGAGGAGAAGGATTTGTTGCGCTGTTCGTGCCAAATTTTCCTTTGAGCGTTTTCAGTTGATTGTGCCTTTGCGCCTTCTTCCGCACCACGATAACAACTCAATTACGGCAAAGTTTATGGCGCGGATGTGACCACACTTTTACAACGAATTTGAGCGCCACGCTAAGTGTTTTTCACCGTTATAGCTTTCATCTGTTGCATGAGCAGAATTGTATTCAGTTGCGGACTGTATCGAGGGTAACCTAAAATCAATGCCTGCACGTAAGGCATTCGCTGATGGTGATCTTCACAAGAACACTGCCAAGAAACGTGACTTTTGTTTGGCGTGGTTTTTCGGCCTTGGTTGTGCCACGAACTGGTTGATATTGAGTGAGCAAACAGACGACAAGCGCCTCATTAACAAAGGTGCTGTAACCAACTTACACCGGCGATGCTTCTGGGAATAAAACAAAACTGGTAATTTATCACTGACATCGCTTGAGCACTTCACCGATTGCATGGTTGAACTCGCCAGTTGAAGGAATCTGGGGAGCAGTGAGATTGGGTTAAAATGAGCTGGGGCAGTTGAATTGCTGAACACTTTCTTTACTTCGTTGCATGCTGTTAGCACCTCAGGAAATGAAGTGATATCCTAGTTCGGAGCAACATAGAATGTTAGCTATTAGCTTGAGAAGCTGTGAACGGTGTGAAATAAGTCGTAGGTAATAATTAAAAGTTTCGAAAAACGCTGAAGCTTCTTAATGCAACCAAGAATGGGGTACTCCTGCGGCGATTGTAGCTCGGTGTCTAGGGGCTCAACACTACACGCGTCTATAAAATGTCTAAGAAATCCAAGGCATCAGACGTAAATCGCACTTTGCTGAAGTAACAGAGATCACGTATGCATCTGAAGGCTCCAGGACAATACAGAGATATGCTTCATGTTCATAGTGGGTAATACTGGCCATCAGAACATTGTCAGGGTGGAGATCGACAAATTGAGTACAACCTGATCGGTAGAGCGTTGGAATGTTTGAGCTGCATTCTGAAAGCTGGAGTGCATTCGCGTGAATCCGTACAAATCAAATGGAGTTGTAATTGCAGCCTTTGGAATGTCTTCTTCAACAGGAATTTGGTGGCGTGCATGAACAAAGACGAACTTGGAAGAAAAGCGTTTAAAATGTGGGGTCGGAGAAGAGCTATGAGTCTAAAGAACGGGGTAACGATCGGCTGCGGTAGCAGTGTTGAGGGCCGAAAAATCGAGGGATGGCGGATAGTGCAAAGCTAAAGCGTAACGTCAAATCCCACTCTGACAATTTCCAGATCTTTCGGAGACGGACGGCGGTGGTGAGCAGCCACCAGTCGCTCTCTGGCTGCAGTGATGTGTGTCGTGTTGTGTTCCAGAGAATATGGATGATACGGTGGATTTGTGAGTTTCGAGTAGTGTTGGACCAGCTGGAAATATCTTCAGGGCCTGGTTACCACAATGTGGACTGCAATGGAATTCACGTTCGTTAAGCTGCCCCTAGTAATCAGAGAAGTCAAACTGTCCGGAGGCGTCTGACGCTGAACATCACTTATTAGACTAAAGTAGAGTGGGGAGCTTGCACTCAGAAGTGAGGTCTGAAAGTTAATCACCAGAAATATCCGGCAGAAGTGGTGTTCAGCCGAAAGTAACGGGTAAGCGACCGTCAACTTACGTTTGTATAGGTGTTTCATTAGTGGCATGTGTTACGTCCTTCTTCGGGTTCAATCAACATCATGCCTTACAAACAACAACAACGCCAGAGGGAACAAGCGACTTAGAAGAACATACTACACTGTAGAACTTACAATTGTGTGCGTAGGACACACAGGCGGCCTTAATGCGCCTGTGAGGGGAAAGTGGGTTGACAACGTTGGTGGCCGCTGACGGCGCATGCAATTACGCTCACCTCAGCATCGATGTCGATTAGGAAGTTGTCGCCTTTGTATTTATCAGGGATGAGGAATTGGTGGCATTCAGAGGAGAATCCATGCACATGAAAAGCCATCACTCCCCGGCCGCCGCTTTTCTTTATGCCGTCGGTACGGAAGCAACAGTTGCACCACTGAGTGCACTTCTGCGCTTGTTGACCGAACTTTTGGTCGCCCCAACAGTGTCCATAGTCGTAGTGTGTTGGTGCCTTCGGGCACCGAGACGGTGTTCCACGTGTGTCACGTCGCCCGTCTTATCGAGAGAGCAGACTGCAAACAAGTGACTGAACACGTTTGGTCAAACACGTCACCTGATGCATCAGGTCGCAATGAGGTTTGTTGACAGCTGTGTCAATTAACGGGAGTTAAGTTGGACGTTCAGTATTTTTGTTAGCTGCCTATACAAGGCACTCATTCAGGCAAGACGCCACAAAAAGTAGCCAAAATCTCAAGGGTCGACGCTGGTAAGATTTGCATCCACAGGGATGAAAAAATGGTGTCGTCCATCCTCCTGCTTCCAAGAAGCTGCTCCACATGTCAAACGAGCTGGAACAGCGTGCGATCATTTGGCCCCAGCTTCCATCATTCGGAAACATTCTCCCGGTTATTTGAGACGTCCTTCAACTAATCGTTGATCTTCAGGAATGCTGTCGATACGACCTAAGACTCCTTCAACGACCTCGGTCAGAACGGACTGAACTATGTAGGAGCACATCACGTTTTAGGGTTTAATGCGCCTCGTTTGAAAGGGATCTACAACTTGTCTGAGCCACAGGCAGGGATTATTGACGCTAAATGCGGACTGTTGCTCACTGGAATCGTTGGCATCGGACATGGTAAAACGGGGAATTTTAGCTAAAGTATAAATGAGGCATTGAACATAATAACTCTTGAGGTGGTTAGAATTAAGAGGCGAATATACAACGGTCTTCTTGAGTTATGATGGCGGAAACGTTCAGCAGTTTTTATTACGCTGAGGCTTATCAATTTGTGTTGGCCAACAGTGAGTTACTTATTGGTTCTAGTAAATGCAGCCTTAACTTGCTGGACTATACGTGGTAACAATAAGAGCGAACACAACACGAAAGTTACAGACTTGAAGCAGGCTACGATGATTAAAGGACTGGGAAACCTGCCACAACACTCCAAATTACCAGTGTGCAAGAATCAAGGATTTTGCGGAAATACCGTGGAATGCAAAAGGCCGATGGGAGCTCCGACGATCTCCGTGGTACGACGGGGCTAAAAAGAGGATGAAACGTCTGCGCAGTGTTGATAAACTACTGCGCCAACAGGCTGAAGAGCATTTCGGCATGCATTGATGTATATTGTATTGCATGACCACTTACATCAACTAGAACAACATGCGAAGAACGAGGCATAACTGTTCATGTATGAAGAGAGGCAAAAACCTTTCTGTACATCTACGAACTGTCGTGTGTTAGCAACAATGCAAAACTCTACGGGCGCAGTAATAGCTCCGTCGGAGACACTTACAGTGAACTAACAGCTGATTTAGCAAATGAAGGATTCATCCGTGAGTGCATCTGGAGTGTTACGGAATATTTAACCGAATTTATGTACGATCCACCTTTTGCAATATTGCCCAATAGAGCACAATCTTTATTGTCCAAATCGTCAGTCACATGCAACGCGCGCTCTCTCGTTTATGAGTCATAATTCCAACCCGTCGCACCCCCGGTTTCCGTTCACACGTCGTGTGCACTTCTAACCGGTTTACGTGTGTGATCGGTGCCTTCTCTCGGAGGGTTTTCCGCTTGCCATTCCTCGTCTGTTTGTCCGATTTTGTTGCGCGATGGCTCGTCCGGCTGCTCGTGCTGTCCGCCATCCACCCAATGTTGGCCTTGACCG
>QNGE01001111.1:103435-131016 GCA_008508345.1 Paragonimus westermani | reverse complement strand
TGACCAATATATGCTGAACCACAGGATCCATCTGATCTGCGCTGTAGTTCTACGTCCAAAAATGGTATGCGATCATCAGTTGCTTGTTTCAAAGTGAACACGATGTTCATATGCGCTCCATTGAAAACGGCCAAAAGCTTCTGTAGATCTTCCGTTTTGTCCACTGCGCAAAAAACATTATCTACATATCATCGATAACAACTGGTTGTTGTAATGGTTTTTTTCCTTCCCTCTCTTCCTATATAGGGTTTGCTGTTTCTTCATGGTTGTGTGGCAGTTAATCATTCGTGTGAACCACTGATGTATTGTTGTCTATGATGATGATGATTTTAGTGTGACCAATATATGCTGAACCACAGGAGCAGCCAGTGAGCAGGTAAGAATGAGGCAGCACTGTTAGGCGTATTATCTTTCAGATTAATAGGCACTGTGCGTGTTGAGTGGAACGTTACTACGGGAATTTCAGCATAGTAGATACTGCCAATCACATCAGCTAATTGGCGCGTATTCAGCAAGGCTGATGAGTCCCCTTTGAACAGCAAAGTCATATATATCGTTTTCTTATCAATTGTTTATTGGGGCTTGCTTTGGTCTCTCTTGCATGTCTCCGACAATAAAGTTCTCAGGATAGACTAGGAAAAATATCGTGCAGCATGCTTTGCTTCGATTCTATCGTACCTTTCGTACAGATTCTGTCTGCTCTGTTTGTCAAGTAAGGTACAAGGCTTCGCTTCATACTAATCGGTACATAGCCGTGGAAGTGTAGATACTGCCCTCTCCACGTTTTCTTTTCATATACACTTCGTTGTGACGATCCATCTGATCTGCGCTGTAGTGTCACGTCCAAAAATGGTATGCGATCTTCAGTTGCTTGTTCCAAAGTGAACACGATGTTTTCATACGCTCTATTGAAAACGGCCAAAAGCTCCTGTCCACTACGCAGAAAACACCACCTACATATCGTCGATAATAACTGGTTGTTCTAATAGTTTCGTCCAGTTGGTTACTCTCGAGCATGCTCATAAAATTATCTGCCAGTAACTGGCCTAACGGTGCATGCATATCTACACCATCAATCTGGCGATAAAGCTTACCATTGAATTGAAACTGAATGTTGCTAGCGCAGAACACGAAAACCTCCTTCAGCTCAGCCGCAGATAGGTCGACGTTAATCCGGCGACTTTCGACGTAATCACATAAAAATTGTATTGTTTCGACCAAGGGGACATTGGAAAATAGAGACGAAACATCTAAAGGTAGCATTTCTTGTCCGACACAATGAGGTTAGAGATAGAATCAACAAATTCAAACGTGTCTGTCAAACTGTATTTATTAGTCACTCTTAACCGGTTCCAGAATTTCCACGAACCAAAAATGTCGCCGGATTAACGTCGGCCTACCCGTGGCTAAGCTGAAGGAGGTCTTAGTTTTCTGTACTAGCCCCTCTTGTTGTTTCATCACATTTGTGGCTTACCGCGACCAAATAATTCACGGCTATACTCAGAGCTGTTAATGGCGACAATTTCCTTCTCAGTTAAGCCCAGTGGACATAGTTTCGTGAAGAAACCAGCAATGGTTTTTTCA
Source organism: Paragonimus westermani (assembly GCA_008508345.1). Classification (NCBI taxonomy): domain Eukaryota; kingdom Metazoa; phylum Platyhelminthes; class Trematoda; order Plagiorchiida; family Troglotrematidae; genus Paragonimus; species Paragonimus westermani. The sequence goes on along the minus strand of QNGE01001111.1, from coordinate 129,432 downwards.
AGAAATACGTGCCTGAATGGCTCGACGTTTCCATGGGGAAGTGAGAATTCGTGGTTAACTGACAAGCTGCCCGAACAGCCTCAAGTCAAGGAGCTGGAATTAAGGAAGGTGTATGAAGCTTGTTTCACGTTATCCATACTGGTAGTTACTACTTCGTGCGATATCACAGTTAATAGGTTTCAGGAACTGTTTCATTTGTATGGAGGCTGCTCGATAGTTTCCCATTATGCTGAACCCCTTGCGTGAGTTGGAACTGAATCTACCGTGTGATCCCATCGTTCGACTGAGACAACAGGACGCCTTTAGTGAGAACTGTACAGAACTCTCCAAAGGCTCGCCGGGTATGCTTGCCTGACTAAAGCTTGTAACCATAAGGGTTTCCATGGTGTCCGGTTGGTAATACAACCATCCGGTGGTGTTACGAACATGGTCGTCGGATCATATCATGAAATTGAAGCTCACACGGGAGCTATTCAGGATCCACTTTCCATCTTAAGGTGGTTTTGCTTGTCAAGGCGTGGCTAGTTTGCGCCACGTGCTTCCGAATTGTATGAAGTGCAAAATGTCAGCAAAGCTCTGCTACTAAGTGATGGCCCCGCTCCCCGTTGACCAGACAACAGCCAATGGTGATCCATTTACAGTTTGTGGCGCAGATTATTGCGAATCCCGGAGGTTCGCAATGGGAGGACCATATGAACAATACGTGATTCTCTTCCTTTGTTTAGGGACAATAGATACACATTTGAAAGTGGCACACTCGATGTCAACGGACTCCTTTCTAACGACTCTAACGAAATTCACTGGTCGTTGGGATGTGCCGGAAGCTATGTGCAGCAATGACGCACTTGGCTTCATAGGCGAAGAATCGGAGCTGATGGTTCGTGGAATCGATTGGCATTTTAATCTCCCGCCAGCTGGTCACTGAAGTGAAACATCGGAGCGCATAACTCGCACAGTTTGACGGGTCATGCAGGCCGTCGTAAGTCGACGGGTTATTATGACGAGGCCCTCTACACTTACCTGATGGAAGTCGGGAGAATTCTGGACGACGGGCCCTTGGTTCAAGTCCACGAAGACCTAGACGGTCCTTCGCTTTTACAACTAAACCATTTGTCGTTCTCTGTGATGTTTCGAAGTCACCGGAAACGTATCCTCCAGTTTGCTGAGGCTTTGGCTATCAGACGTTATAATCCCCCTCTGTGTATTCAGAAACAGTTTGTGTTGACGCTGCGGCTGCCTTGGTAGTCAGCATTCCCATTTGTTTAATCTTCATTTCCGTGTCTGTCTGTCTAATCCCTTAAACCATTATTTCCGCCCTACGGAACCTTATCTTAATGTTTAAAATTAGTTACATGTCCATATGTGATCAGAATGTACGAACATCACATGATTTACGTCTTCCCATTACTTTATTCAAATTTGTCGTTCACAAAACCTAACCACAGCCTGCCACACTACAAGCAATCTACACGAAACGATGGAGGCCGGCTCAACATCTAGCTAGTATGTTTCGCGGATGCTGGATCAGGGAGTACCTGCCCCCACCCAGGCGTACTATAAACGGACCAGGATTGAACGCAACGTGGAGGTTGCTGACTTTGTCCTACTGACTGGAGGCCCTCGACCCGCAGGCGTATGACCCAAAGCCATGGTTAATAGAATAATGGGGGGTGTCACATGCGCAAGGTGTATTTGGTAACAGACAGTGGGACGATTAGGAGAGACCTGACCCATGTCTTTCAAAGTAGTGGGCGATATAGACGTCGCTAGCGAGTGAAATTCGAGGGCGACAGAACCCATTCACGGTACACATTCGGCCCGTAATCGTCGTAGTGTTGGGAAAGCATGCTAGTTTTGAAGGCCGGTGTTAAAATAGTTGCATGCGTTGAATGCTTGACGATTGTTACGTGGCCTACGGGAAGTCGGTGGCCACGTTTCCGGCCTTTATTTGCTTCCTTCTCTTTGATCCTCCTTCTTACATTCAAAATCACCTTGGTAGCGAGCCTCCACTGCAAGGATTAACGCAACCACTTGAATTACGCGCGCTACGAACCATTCCCTCTACGAGCGTCAATCTCGATGTATTACTGAAGTTTGATTATGTTTACTTGTCGGGGCTTGCTCTCACGCAGTTTGTCCACCCATGCCATCCACTCAGGTACCTTCGTTTGTGTGTGCCTTGGTCTCATTTGCGCTTTATCATTCCGTCATTGTTGCATTTAATCCTACTCACATAAATCGACAGTCCCGAGGTTCGGTGGATCTAATATCGAGATGTTATTTTTCTTCCATTCCGTTTTTGATCACCTCCTCGTACTTCAGCACTTTCCTACTAAGAAACTCGTCTCTGCGATCGGCTTACTTTTTGGATCCGAATCGGATGCTCAGCGGACTCAGAATCTATGGACGCTCGCTACATTACAAACATGACTGACTTAGATTCAGCCTATCGACAGACACTGAGAGTAGACTGGGCGTGGCTCAAGCAGCCACTAGAAGTCGGGTATCAAAACAAATATTTAACGGAAGAAGAGCTTACGTCCACAAAATGTTAGCTGAAGTCGACATCAGAATACAAGTCAGAATTCAATCATCGGATAATTATTCTGGACAAATAACGCGGTAATTGTAAGCCAATACGTTTAAGGCTGTCCCAAAACTGAGGTGGCGGAGGTATGACAAAATCGATACCGGAGTTCATGCTTCGTGAACCGGATCCGATGAAGTCGAAGAAGCCGACAGGTGTTTCGCCGGACTGTACGCTCTGCATCCGATTTGCGTGTAAATGTAGTGGAAGATGGCGGACTTTAGTTTGCCGTAGTCCAAGAGGTTCCAGCAGACGAGCAGAAAGACGTTGAGGAGCCAGAAAGGTAGCGTGCGAGTATTTGTGATCTCCTAAAATAGGTGTATGCAGCCCCATGGACAGGTGGACACGAATCTGATGTTTGACACCTGCGGTGAAAGACACAGTAACACAGGTGACAGATAGCGATCAGGGCAGTTAACAATTTCGAGCGCAACCAAAGTTTACCGAATACTACGCTGTGGAGAATATCAATGGAAGTTATAGGAATGTAAGGCGACATTCCATTCATTCACCCAGCGAACCCACAGCCCGACCAACGAGAAAGAAACCCAAAACATAATGATAAACAATGAAGGTACCAAGCGAGAAATCAAGGAACGCAGTGGGCTTTGGGAATCACTTGTTCAAATATAGCGAAACACATCCAGACCGAGAGAGCCCATTCGAGAAGAGATAATCGGTGCTCAAAGGTGTATTACTGATGCCTACATAAGTTCTACGTCATTTCTAAGAAAAGTGACAATACAAACGATGAATAGAATAGAGTATGACGAGAAAACTCTTGACATTTTTGAAACAGAACAAAATGCTCTTGGGAAAGTCTGCAAATTACATATAAGCGATTGACAGAACAGTAAAGCAACATCATCCTACCACAATATCATGTAGCTAACGGCAGTAAGAGAGGAATGTAGGATAAAGGAAAGAGGGAAAACAAATAGTAGACCAAACACCTACCTAAGATGAGGTGGACAGAGAATGAAAATTTGGAAACAATGAATGGACACATAGCGAACTTTCAATCTTTCAAAAGAAAGACTGCTCTGTGGCAAATACTCATTTGCGAAACGAAAGAAACCACCTCAATCAGTAGAGTTGTGTATGTGGACCGAATTGTTGCTTTGGTTCACCATCGTGGCGCGGAATTTTGTGGAGCTCGTTGTTTACAACCCCAATTTGTGCTATTCCCATCAGATTTGAAGTATAAAGTAAGGTAGCCATCAATAGAAACCCTGAGTCTGGTCCTGTGTTCGACTGCGAAAATGTCTTCAGTATGACTTGGGGCATAGCCTGACACGAGGAACGAAAAATCTTCACCTTACACTCAACCGAACCGGTGGAGACACCTGTCAATGAATAAGAGCCGCTCGGTTTCTTTGAGCGTCACGGTTGCAACCGCAAGTTTCTGACCGCTTGTTTAGGATACATACTTTTAAATTGCTTGGTTTTTACATTTCCGTTTTTCATGAACTGAAATCGATGAGTCAATTGCATGCAGACTGGCAAGCATCTAACACGGCCCCAGAAAAGGGTTGAGGAGGCTGTTTTTGGGAACAGGTGGCCTTAGTGACCACCAACAAGATGGTAGGCAGCCACATCGATCTTGTTCGGTCTCATCGGCAGCATGCATGCTGGGAAAATAAACCCACAACCTGTGGTTAAACGTAACATTGTTGCCAGCCCTCTCGTCTAAATGGAAATCGAAACTAATACTTGGCGTTGTATAGTCATTTGCACAAAATTCGTCTATTCATTCAGTTAGGATAGTTACTGCCCCCTCTTGAAGCATTCGCAGTATTATTCATAGGTGGATGTGGCTGAACGTTGGCGTGCCTAGTACGGCACCAACAGCGCAGTGGTTAATGCGGTTGCGATATGAAAGCGCACCCGGAGCTACAGCCTAGGTAACGGCATAAATTCTTGAATCACTGAAGCGGGGTTCATTAAAAGCTGTCCCACCAAACCCCTGGAACAGCGCCACCGTTTCGGCATACAGATCTGAAAAACGCATGCAAACCAACCCGCCAAATAGGTCCTCTCGAAAGACATGACAGTCAACGAAAACGGGCCACCTACAAACGAAACGAAATTGTTTCGCCATACCAACGTTTCTCGCGCACATGATATGACAGCACGTGAAGATAAACGCCTCAAACAACGATAGAATTGGACTGCTTTCGATTGTGAAAGTCTCGAATAAAAAGTCGAGGCCTTTGACGATTTAGCCAAGCAGACAACCAACAATGTGTGGTGAACTCGCATTCATTTCATTCACGGTTTGAGGAATCAGTCTTCGCGTACTGCTCCAAGATGTGTTTAGCTAACTGGCACGTTCACGTTATGCGTGCATTTGAATGATTTGTAATAAGTCACTCGACTGGTAATCAGCATGATGGCTTCGTGATGCGCAACCGGTCACTTACCAGTTGCTGAGCACAAATAAGGTAGGTAAATAGCATTTTCTAAAAACGTTACACCATCGAAACAGAATAATGATCGGAGAAGTCAGAATGAACTCAGCCGAAGCATGCTGTAGGCAGAAAACCGACATACGCGAAGAGCTCAAAGGCATTAGAAACAAGTGACTGGAACAGTTTAAAGACAGGTGAATGGTGGAAGTGTTGAAATTTTCACTGGAAGTGAAAAACAATGAAGGTCACAACACTAGACTCAATTTTCATCTGTATATAATAAATTACAACACATTTTGCACAAATATGCACTTACACATAGCAACTGATGTAGTTGTACAACATGAGATTATAATCTGTCAAATACACGTTGGATTGTACCAGAAACCCTAAGGACGCGATTTAATCGGGACCGAATTTCAACTATAATTTTCCTATCGTAAACCGGCGGCACCGTCTAAAACCTGTCAATACCCAACTATTCGACTGATCGATGAGTGTAGCAAGCCCGACCAGCGAGGAAACAATGCTCGTTCATGCATCTGTCAATCTGAAATCGAGTGCCAGTCCAGAAGAATGGGGTGCTACTTTGGATAATTAATCGCGTTCTCTACATACCAAACTAGTTTCGGCTACGCATAAACGATAACTAAATGAGCTGCTAACCTTTCTGTAGAAAAAACACAGTTTTGGTTGCAACAAATTGCATCTTCTTCTATCCCAGATGAGTCGATTGGCAAATCACAAGGTCAAATTACGGTGTATTAACACAAACGAACCGTAAACCAGAGCATTATTGTTTATTCGAAGATCACCAATACAAGGTCTGAGGATGCTCGCATAAAAAAAACATAACAGCTTGTTAAGCAAATAACTAACACCGGGAAGACCATACAGGATTTTAGGCATTCAAATCATACTGGCCATAAAAATGTCCTGAGAACTTTACAAAAAAGATAGGATTAATTCGCTAGATGTTTCAAGAGCTAATTGCTGCCATCACCAGAAGAGGCAAACACTAATCCATAAGTAAGTGTGAATGTAATGCAACGAGCATATTTATCAACTGAAAACCAACCGAAAAGCGATGAGCACAAAACGAGCGCCGCATCGTTCCGCCGATCCAACACCTCGTAGAAAGTGGCTGGCACATCTGAACTGGTGGTGACCATTTTCAGATCCATCGAATCCAAGGATTCTACAAAGTCAGCATAACTCTGCTCGCATCGAGAAGTTTGCGTACGTCTATTGAGCGGTGTGACGCACATCTGGGAAGAAGGATTTAAGAAATACGACTCTGGTCATGAAAAAAAAATGTCCGAGGTAAAATTACAACTAAGCAGTATAGTGGAAATTGTCGGCTGATAGGACAGCTTAACGTGACCCTTCGGCGAAAATTGTGTGGTTGCTATGTAAAAACGTTTCTTTTATTCTCTGTACAAACGAAACCACACTCAGGTCCATGAATGGTGCACTTCGTGGAAAACTTAGTGTTACATTTTAACGCTTTGAACCGTCTGCATTTAAAAACAATACATAAATGAACGATTAATTTCTTTAGTTCAAATGATTTGCTCAAACGTTTCACAAAACAATAGATTGGTCAACCTGATCATGTCCTGATAATTTTAATCATTGTAATGCTCAGTGTCAGTGCTACATGTTAACCACTCTGTATTTTTAAATCGAGACGCAGTAGACATAGAAAGTTTCTGTTCGGTCTTTACTGTTGACTGTGTCAGTCTGTCTAGTTTCACTCACTAGTTACGAATAACACCGTCGGTTTTCTCAGGTGCATCTGTCAGTACTAAACTGGAAACAGATACTCAAACTGGGACATTCGTCCGTACACCCTTTGGGGCCAAAGACCTCGGTTAAATTTCCCTTGACTTGGATGGATGTGTAGTCCTTTCATGAAGTGTCCATGTTCGAAACAGAATACCTCTAACCATGAGGGATTCCACCGATCCTAGGTTAAGGAAGAGAGCCGCCATGAATCTGGTAGGTATAATATTCGTCCTGGTCAAGTTATCAAGCGGAACGCCTAGTGCGCACAATACCAACAGTTTACGGTTCTCGAACAGAATCGTGCGCATCGCACACAACAGTAAGTAAAACGTCAGTGGTACGAAATCGCTTAAGTGAACACCACTAAGGGTAGAAAAGAAGCCGCAACAATAAATCGGCGAAATCACTGGCTAATTCCTTGTTACACTTCGTGGTCGGTGAAATAGTGTGCCTAAGGAAAAATTTCATAGTAGCAAAGCTGAAGACTGGGGATGTCATTTTCTTGACTGGCCTTTTACAATGTAGTGCCCGTGGATACGGTCAAATAGTTATTTCTACATGATTTGCGTGAAATGACTAAGCCGGTCATAACGCTGCGATCAGGGGTTATAATGCCCGATGAATGAATGTGTGTCACTAACAGGCTACAAAATTTTCCGCTTCTTCTCATGTTTGTTATTTTTTGGGCACTGACGGGACAGTCCCGAACGAATTGTATAGCCAGTTGTCATACACGTGACAAACCTAACAGTTGTTAAATAGCATACCCTCGATTCTACCGGTTGATTTTTTCATTTTGCTAATCGCACCATATCAACTGATACGACATTTTGGACTGTTGTCGGGAATGCATCATTGCTGTGGCAACTGATAATTTTGTAGTATGCGGCTCAAATAACTGACAACTTTCCTCAAGTCGACAGCGTTTTGCACACAGTTTGACAGTGTTTTGAAAACAGGCCTGAATATATCATGAATAACGTCAACACGTATATTTCCGAACCTAGAGAATGTCAGGATTTGATAGACCAAGAGTTAGGCTGCATCTAACCAATCAACATCGGTTAGATCCCACCGTTGTACACAACTTCAAATGACGAGGCATGGCGACATGATAAAAAATAACCAATGAATGAACACCAACAAATTTGACTGACAAATCGGAGCAGAGACTGTGACCGATTTACGTTTGATCCGCTAAGTAGGTGCAACACTAGACAATTGTTTGCGCATGAAAAATATGGGGAGAGGTCGCCAGCAAGAGCGGGAACAACTTCTTATGTTACACTTCAGGGTGAAGTTTAAGACCAACACCATGCAAGAAACGTATAGCACACATAGCATACGTGAGGCAGGAACACCAAAATAGCAATACATTAGTGGTTCACCCTGATGAAAATAAGAGCGCGAAAGTGGGTACTTCTTAAAAAGTGTGATATTGAACATGCCTGAGTGTGTAAGACAACGAAACCTCACAAAAAAGTGGAACGATGTCTACACAAACGTTCATATGAAACGGATATACAGGTCTACCCGATGAAGCAGTTAAGTCGGCTCCATAGCCAAGTTACCATTATTGAACAAGTCGTACGCAACAGAGATTTGATCAACCAGATAGTGGGGATAAACAAGATGCTTCCATTAGAAGATAACTACTTTGTGGATTATGGTAACAGAACGGTATGCTAAAAGGCGATGTCTCGAAGGCGCCTGAAAGTAAACACAATCAGTATCGTGCGTAAACGAAGGAGGCGACACCCATGCACTTTGCTCAATGGAGTAGTTAAGGCCTTTATACTTCGTGGTCACTTTGTTGCTTGGCTACCACGCGGTTTTACCCGTTGGTATCAGTATGTAATGCCCGGTATGGTAAACGCCCAGCTGGTACGCGGGAGACGTCACTCCGGAATACGCGCCGGTGAACGGTCCTATTGCTCACGCGATCAGTCCACTTGGTGTGGTCTAATTGGTTCAAACAACGATGGTCAAACTCAGCAAATCTGTTCACATCTTCGTCTCAAACAGGCCACGTTCCCGAACCACAGCGCAAAGCAGAAGGCACACAGGCATTACATGCCTTTCCCTTCTGCAATAATCTGCCGTCTTTTCGATGTCACAAATGACGCAGGTTGGGCACAGGAAAGTGGTGCACTTGTTATCCGCGCCGACATCTCACCATCAATATCACAGACTGACGAGGAAGCGTTACCCAAATATGTGACGGTATCCACAGTCTCAAATAGGTTGCTTGCAATAAAGAAGGTGGAAGTGGGAACGCCTCCTTCTCGAAGCACTACGTTTTGAAGATGTGAAGCGCATTCCATACTGTCAGGGAAGCCTCCAATTCCCCGAAAACATCGTTTTTATTCGCATTGCAAAAGGCCTAACAGTTTAGTGTTCGAAGTGACCTTAACAGTCGGCACGGTCACGTGCCACTTCACCCTTCAAAAGCGTTCTCAGTCTTCGTGCCATTTTTGGTACCCCACCTACACGCTAGTCTTCTAATTGAGGCATCATTGTACTGTCTAGGTCTTTGCTTGGTATACTTTTCGACCTTGCGCTCTAACTGGCCACAAACCCGGCCGTGGCAAGAATATGCACTACTTACGAGCTCTAATGAGGGCGAAACTCGAGTCTAGTGCTTCTTTCCGAAAGAGGCTGGCTGGAAAGTCTATTTGGATGCGAACGCTGCAATCAACGGTGAGTGATGCTCGACTTGAAAATAAACCAAATCCCCGACTACTCATCAGCAAGTATGGATCAGCTTGTTGCCATTTTGTTTTTGCATTGAGCGAAACGGAGAAGCTCTGTCTGGAGATTAGTCATCTCTTTGTGTTCATGTGTTAGTCCTAGGTGGTTGTGTTCGCCAGGAAGTTACAAATTAGTCGTGCATACTCTCTAGTCAATTGCTCATTACCTTTACCCCTCCTTCCGTATACGCCATCTCATTAACCGCTATTCTGTCGCCTGTTTTTGCGCTCATAGGTCGCAGATCCAGTTACAACACACACAAATCAGCCAGATCCTTCACCTTTTTCAACATGGTCTGCATTTCTTCGGCAGAAGGGATGATATCATCCGTATACTCGGCGTCGGTCAAGCTGGAGCCAGGAAGAAACTTCACACGAAGCTCAGGAAACACCATCGAAAAAGGAGTAAAATGAAGTTAACGAGGGTATGATCTTAAGGACCTGGAAAGCGTACTTTCTAGTCAGTCCGACCAGAACTTTAATCAGCAAAGGCGTTTAATGCAATGAACTTTAAAATATTTAGGATGTCAACCCCAATACAAGTCACTTTGAGGGTCGATAATCATAATGCATCCACGTCTTATTAGCCGAAACAAATCGATACTTGAATTCCATGTGGGAGAAGTTCTTTGAGATCAGTGGTTATTGGCCATCAAGCCAAATATGAGCGAGATCATCAACGGACAGAACTTACAGTACCGCAAAAAAAAACAAGACTAAGTAACAGGATGAACAGTTTCGATATGAAACCCGCATACATCCGTCAAACACAAAAACCGGATTATGGAAACACACAGGTAAGCGTGAGCTGCGAATATCAGTGTACGCGTGAAGTTAGTATAGAACGGAAACAACACCGTTAATTCGCTCAGAAGCGGAAGTGTCAGCTAGTCCATGAACGCAGACGTTAATCGCACTGATACTAATCAGCTACTGTTAAATGAATTTACGCCTGAATTGTGTGTCAAACTGAATGACGTACGATTGGAGACTGTGTAGTGGTGGTGGTATAACATTGATTACGAAACAGACAACTAGTATTCCAATCAACTGGTTGGCTTACACCAACGGTTTTGGACAGAAAGTTACACTGAGACATATACCTACTTACAGCTATTGAGCCTTGCGATTACTGCTGATAACAATAATACACTAATAATTCAAGAGAAAGGATAACCGCGTGAGGTTTACTAGATGATTTTACGGTGATGGGTTCGTGGCCAGAATGGTAAAATGTGGGATCACAGATTAGCACAGATGTAATCAAGCCAATTTTACCAGGAGGCCGCAATCTGATAAAATCACAGCCTTCAAATCACGAATACGAACAGGTGGTCACCGCCATTATTAACGGAAAAGGCAACCAAAATTCTAACTCATCCGGACAGATAGGAACTATCATCACGGTTTCCACATTTACGGTGTTTGACATCGACAAAACCATATCTTTGGCAAAATGGTTATAGATATCCGGTCTACAGTTTGTAGGTATCTTCCATATGGCCTTCCTAGGTCAATTAACATCATAAACAGTCTATTTGAGAATTTGATAATTTCGCCTTAGTCCTGACAAACCATGTCGCAAATCAGCAATGAACGGCTGGGCTACAGAGTCATCCGACTACACACCTCCAGTTATCGTTCCTTCGGGCATGAACCGGATGCCAAATGTGCGAATGAAACGACAATAAATGCAGTTCACGCCATTCGTGATGAGGTACGTGAACAAAAGTTCTTTGACTTCGACCGGAAACAGACACTATAGACCACATCATCCAGTAATTGTGAATATCGGAGCCATCTGATTTATTTACGAAATCCGAAAGAGGCTCGGATATTGCTTATTGCAGACGGACGTTAGAGGGCTTCTGAGGATGCACTGTGCGTTGGTGAAATTGACTGCTTTTACAAAACTTATACACCTCAGGAGTTAAACGCACCTTGCCGTGAGTAGATCACATGACCGCGTTTCTATCATACCATGATGAAATGCACTTAGTGTGACTCGCTGTACTTTTGTGACATACCACTGCTCGCCGAGTGTATACTTTGTTAACTTCATAGCCTCTTTGGGGCATTGGAAACTGTGACATGACATCTAACCAAACACGCACTTGAGCGATCGACCAGGTGACCTGTGTTGGAGGAGATGGCTCCACTAGACGCCTAAAAGAGTGTGTTGTTGCGAGTGGTAACAAAAAATAGGCAAACAAAGACGCCGGACTGTCAGTTTTTTCCTGAACACCTCCCGAACCACGCTGTTTTATAACCGGAGATATGAACTGTAAATGAAGCGGAGGAAGAAACATCACTACTGAGGGAGATGCTCGATGCCTATCGCGGTTAGTTAGGGTGAAACAGTTTATAAACGGTTTCAACTTGGTGCTTTTCCACAGCCAATTTGGACAGTAAACAGAATTCGTGAAAAGGAAATGTGTACCATGTGCCTATGCCTTGTTCCAACATTAACAGAAAAGCAATGATTACAATGATTCCTATCAGCCATGCAGTGCTGCGTTTGATAGTCAGGCATGATAAAGTGGATCAACAGGTAAGCGATTGAACATCATATATCGGATTGCAAAGTAAAGATGATCGATACAGACCACATTTAAAACTACCTGCTAATCAAGGTAACGTTGGATGTATCTATCTGGAGGTACTAACAAGATAGACGGAAGAAACATATTAGTTAAAATGGGAAGCGCGGTGGGAGTCTGCTTCGCATGGTTGGCAACTTCGACCAGTGGACATAGTAAAGACAGTACAACGCCATCTATGTGCTAGACATCAAAGGACGGGTTGACGTAAAAAGAAGTTGGAAGTTTATTTCAGCTGCCAGGTCTTCATCTAATTAAACACTGCATTCGCTTAGTCGCACAATATACGAACAATGTAAACAATCCAGCTGGAACGTGCACCATAGAAGCAGAGAATAAGATGCCATGAAAATTACAGGAAAAGGAATGGAGGCTGTTGTAAATGATAACCGAGCAGTTGACAAATGTAAAATCAGTGAATGAAAGAAGTTCATCCCTTCATAACGCCCGATTTAGTTGAAAACGTTGATTTCTCTACTCAAGCATGCCTACAATGCTTCTGGGTAGTTACTCCTTTAGGAAAAACGAATCTATAGACTGACATGTGTTGTCCCGGAAACCAAATAACCCTTGCACAAAAATAGACAATCAGAGGTAATCGGTCTCTTTTGACATAGACACGAAAACCGCTATGAATCGCACTCACTTTGTAGACGTTCTCGAACTTTCTCTCTTTCAGTGGTAACCGTACACATCCTTGAGAGTAGTGTGGAATACCTGCTGTAATACATAAGTAGTCTTTTTTGATCCATCGGTGCGCAAAGGCCTCTTGAAGTCTGAGTGCAGTATTTCTATTCCTGAACAGAACAAGACATGTTTGAATGGGATGATATTACGAGCTTAGTATGTTTTTAAAAAAATAAGGCTCAGGGGGGAGAGAACGCCGCTTATGGTAAGGCTGTGGTTTTACCTTAGAATCTCACAGTACACATTCTGTGACATACAACTCGTGAACCAGTGAAATGGAAAACGGCAATCGCTCCATTCGATTGAAAATCGCGAGCAGATTTTTAGTACCAGGGAGACAGATGGATCCACATCCACAGGTATAATCCCACTTCACAGAGAAATGTTGATCTTCATGACGACTACAGGGCAGCGACCGAGTAGTATTAATGCGACTGAGAGAAGGTGGGTTCGCAGAGTTAACGCATAACGGGACCAGGCTTATTTTCGACAAGGATTTGTCTCGCTACTAACACAGCTGGAAGATACCATCCATATAACAGAGGTAGATGGAATGTAATATTTACAAACTTCTAAGATTGATCATCGACCCATCATTATCATAGACAGCAATACATCAGTGGTTCACACGAATGATTAACTGCCACACAACCATGAAGAAAAAGCAAACCCGGTGTAGGAAGAGAGAGAAGGAAAAAAGAAGGGGACGGGAAGGGACCTAACTACTGAAAATAACTACGTCCATATTCAAACATTCAACATCAAGGTGCCTACACCTTGCAAACAAACAACCGAGCTGCAGGTCAAAGTAAGGCGTCATCTGCAAGATAGCCTTCCTTACGGCTTTCGCTGCCCAGCGTCATTAAATGCACTCACTTCACAGACAACTCGGACAAACAACGACAACATTCACGCCACTGAGCTCGGCTAGCCGCCATCTCACCCAGAGTCTCCAGCCACCGACTTTGTGAGTCGCGAGGGCCTCAGCCAGGGAGACGAACACGACCCACAGTGGCCAACCCCTTGGTGAACGACTTCTTTTCCCCACGCCAGGTCATTATCTGACCACCTCGCACCTTACACCAGTCGATCGCAGTGTCAGCGAACAGTACTCGGTCATCGAATGGGTTAAGCATAACCAACGAAATGAATTATAGGAAAGCACATCGAACATAAAGGAGAGCATGCACTGAGTGACAGAAAAAATGGACCCACTTACCTCGCAATTAACATCAAACCAGTACACTCTCTGTCAAGTCTATGGATGACAGACAGCTCATTTTCAATGGCTCCATGAGATGTCAGAGAGCGAACGTGGTGTTCTAACCGTGGTAGCAACTCAGATACACTGTGTTTATGACCCGGTCCAGCTGAAAACAACGTGAAGAAATGAGATAGAGAACCATTTGAGAGACCGAAACATTCCGGGAAGAGCTTATTCCAAAAGCGCTATGATAAAGAAACATTCTATTAACAAGCACCGTATCCATGGACAGGTATGTTGCGAGTGCTTTTTGTGCTGTTCCCGTGAACTTGTAAACTCCCACTAGGCGTCAGTAAACGGTGGAAAGAGATGGGTCACTATTAACATCTTAGACGGCGGAAAGTCAAATGATGCCTGAAAAGTTTGACGTCTGATGAAGACACCAATCTAATGCGGAAACGCAAGAGTGTGCACGTTGATCAAACACTGCATACAACAGCAAGGAAAATACTTATTATAGTGTGCAAGGTCTTGTACAGCGAGCAAGCTACTGCGCCAAGTGATATAACTGTATTGTCCACATAGTAAGATTGATGCAAGAAGTTATTTATTCTGAACAAAAAGCTTAACGTACACAAGAAGGCTCTGCCAAAATCAAATACACGTTGTGTATGCAGATGGACTCGTCCAAGCACTGGTTACCGGTAGCACAGAACCAGAGCACCAATTGGAACATTCCATACACAATGCGGGGTGCTCCGCTCTTGGCAGTAATCGTTCATATGATCTCTTGGATGAGACCGGTATCAATGGGAAGTACATAACTGCGAGTAGGATTGACAGTTAAGAGGACAAAAAACAAGCCTTGGCGATCTTAACACAACTAGAAAATTTAGTACGAGGTCGTTTAACGTGCACTGATTCCATACTGGAATAGGAAACAGAAAAAAAACAAGTTGTACGTAGGAAGCCTATCTCAATAATTCGTTTCAGTTGGTTTCAGATAAATGAACGAGAAACAGTTCATGATTGCACAGCTGTACGATAAACAAATGCATCAATGGATAAACAACACCAGACACAGAAGTATCTTATCTACATCAGTCTCAACCCTACATGATGGGGAAAAGATTAGACCAATCAGTTCAGACGCAACACAGATTGACCTAACTACGGCAAATCCCACGTGACCCTTGTTTCTTTCTTAATGAGATTTCGACCACAACACTTCTGAGGGAGGCTACTCGATGTAGTTGGAACGTAGAGTAGCACAACTTGTTTGGGACGTTGTGTCACTCTCAATCCATTTATCGATAAGGATTCCCCTTTAAGTACTGAACTGCCACGTGACCCGTCGTGCCACATGACCTTGATAAGATCAAGTTCTGCATGCAGCTATGCAGCACTCAAACCCAAGACCTCAGATCATGAAGTAAAAGTTTACACTCCACAGTTCAGAAGAATGATATCAAACATTAGAGGAAACAAAAACTGACTGCACAAATAAATAATCCGACGCTCACTTACGATGAGAGGCAAGGCCGTACGGTTTGTTGAGTATTATTACATTATCTGAAATAAACAGGCGAAGATGGAAAGACCAGAATTATCTGATAGAGTAGACAATGAACGCAACTACAAAGCACGGATAGAAAAGTATAACTTTGAGGCTGGGAGCATATAACTCCTATCATCTTGGGACGCACGCAAACCCCTAAATGCTTAAGATGGCCCGATACTACATTCGTTCGACGTAATGTCAGCTTAACATAAATTAAAAAGCTCCTCTGATACTGCTCTGTCGGAGTAATTAAAACTGTCAAAAAGAACTGATTCATATTAACGCAATAACGCAGATAATGAAGACGGATACTTTGCACTAAATTCCCGACACTGTGCGAGAGTTTACAGTAGCAGCGTTTCAACCGAGTCACAACACTGACCGTTCACTACATATATCTGGGACAAGACTGTAGTTTAATACAGAAAGTGTTTGTGTGACCGATAAAGAAACCCGAGGAACCATTATTCCGATATTCAATGGGATACCTCAACGCGGCCGTGAGATATCGTCAAAGCCCACCTTGGGAAGAACGCGGACGAAACATGAGACCGAACAAACTGCCAAGCAAACAGACAAAAGTGCACAAGACGTTCAAATGGGGAATTCGCAACGTTTTGAGCTTAACGTCCGGTTCACGAACGCGAACACATGATCGGTGAAACTGCATATGAATTGATCGACAAGGATCTGGCTTTAGTGAGAGAATTTTCGCTATAATTGCAACTCCAGAGTCACATTTCTCTTCTTCACCTGCACGGTGGGCCCACTGGTATTTGCTGACCCGATACGATTAGAAGGCCTGTTGGTGTAAGCTCACAGGCAGTGTTGGGACAGTAAGCGTAATGTATCCATTTCCAAGTTCTGTTCTATCGAGCTAGTGTGCACCACATAGTTTGGGCGAATTCGGAGACTCCGATAGAGCAATACTAGAGAAACTCCTCGAGTCACAGCAAAATGACGTCCGATCATGGTTTTCAAATTAAGACGGAAAACGTAGAGTGTAGTGAAATAAATTGACCAGAAACCAAATTGAGGATAACCAGCATTCTGTGATCTCTGACAGACACGATTACAAACGAAAATGGGCGATGATGTACCACGAACGTCCAGCACCGCCTTGGATAGAACGATAGCTGCCTCCTCTTCAGTTAGATATTGGAACTTGATGTGGTCCGCATCTGGTATCCTATAGCCATGACTATCCAAACGTTCCGTCTCCATGGTTTTGCTCGCACCGCTGGGAAGGTCTAACGCTACGGAACAGAATAAAATACCAGGAGAAAAAAATTGAAACTGACAGGTATGTATACAGCCTTACACATTTATGTGTTAAGCTACAGAAGTACTCCTGTGTTTCCCCGTGAGCAATAAAAGAATGACAATTCAGCAACGTAGGTAATTTGTGATCCCAAAACATGTTCATTTTGGGTAACTGGGGTTCGAAGTGAGAGAAGACGCAGTAGCTGTCTCAATAACTCGAATGGACGACACCAAGGTCAGAAAATTTCAGTTAAGCTGGATTCACAAAACTGTTTAAAACTGCTGAGTTATGTTTACATCACTTGGTTATTGTGCACTGCTGACGTGCTGCAATGTGAAGAAGACAAGAGACCTCCAGCCCTGGCCAAACTGGGCAGCAAGTGCTTCACATAACCTACAGGCAATTATCTCGTGGAAGAGTGGCCGAACAAAACTTTGTTGGCATTCACCGAGGAAAACAGTGACATACAAGGAATTCATAAGAGAAAAAAGAGATGAAAGACGAAAGTGGACATGAGCGGAACCTGTAAGTTGCAGTTTTGTTAAAAGTATAAACACATGAGTACAATAAATCTGGTCATGCGTACTTGTGCCGGTACACAAATTCAGTTTCGTTTTCTCGCGGACTTCTTTCACTACATCCGCAACACGAAACAGAGATTGGGTGGGCCCCGTCATGCTTTTCGTGGTTTCGCCGTCCACAGGTTTTTTCGGTGGCAACCTGTTGCTCAAATCTTGTCGATTTGGTTTACTTGAGGGATTATCCACAGTTTTTGCTGTCAAAAAATATGCGGATGAGAATAATGTGAGTCACATCAGCAACACGGATGGTACATTTTAAACTGTCTAACCGGCTAGATATTAGTCAAGTTCCCAGAAGGTAGTACAACAAAAAGTACCAATTCACCAATCCTGGTCAATATGATCGGTTGTGATCGACAGGAAGATTACAAGGAAGCGTTTCGTATCGTCTATCGCATCCCTGTCACTTGCATCTGGGTTCGGAGACAGTTCGTTCAAGTCTTGTGGCTTTTGTAGCCGGACACGGTAGCCCGTGTTCTCCGTTCCACTGATTCAGCCCGATTAACATTGACTGTCAAGGACTGGGTTTTTTTGTGTTCCTAACCACAGTAAAATGATGCTAATCAGTTATTCAATTGCACAGTCCATTCGTTATTTGTTGACCAATAACTTTCTATTCCTTACTTAACCTTATATAACTGTACTAGCCAGATGGGAGAACACACCGAAAACAGTCTGTTCGCTGAAACTTTATTTTGAAGATTGATCTGCATTCACCTCTTATAAATCAACAACTGTTTCCTGGGGCCGCATAACGTCACAAGAAACACGACTGGGTAGCGAATAACCTTGTGACATGATTCCCACGAGCAGACGGAGTGTATATAGGACAGATTTGCAGGGCTTGGTCGACAAGAATTACAACCATGCGCGGAAGATGCACTACACAATCTTTACACCCGTTAAGTTCCTAGGTACACGCATCGGCCGAGTAGTGGTCAGTCCAGAAGGAATACAGAGATCCGTTGCAGTCTGCTGATCGCCGTTAACTCGTTCATTCATAGGGTCCTACATTTGATCATAATTCATTTACTCGACTAAGCCTAAGTTCATCGAGTGCGGTATTTTGACAAAAAAGGAGTACTAAACGGAACAGCACTCACATTTGACTGTAGCTCACCCATTTACATGAACTTTCCGGCTGGTCTTTCATCAGCAACCTAAATCAGTGCCCATCAGTTTTGACGTAATCACGGAGTTCTGGTTTGACGGAGAAATCTTAATCGAGGGGTTATCGGTTGGATTTAGGAAGCAGTAGCCGTATATCTTATCGAGAAGACCGGGCAATTCCATCATCACTCACAAGCAGAAGTGACCGGTAATTCAATCGTGCCGAATATGAGAACAGTGACGCGGTGGTGGGCACAATGGTACATGCTGGTTACTAACCTTGTGCTGCTGGTCAGTCGCTGTAGTATTTGCCAAACGAAAGCGTGGCCAAAGTTAAAAGACCGGAGTAACAAGGTTATGCACAACCTATGAAGGATGACCAAGTCAAAACTTTTCCTAAAACCGGTGTTAGAAGGCCTGACTGAATGCAAAAGGTGAGTGCGGACCCAGTTAAATAATCCGAATCCCAGACCACCCATCAATAAGGATCAGCAGCTTCACACTAGATGAAAACAAACGAACAATAGCGGTCACGCTGTTCGCAAGAACAAGACGAATCCGCACTCGCAACAGCCATGTGGAAGAACTTTACTTGATCACTTCTGTTCTACAAACAAATGGTTACTTCAAAAGACTCACAGAAAGGCAGAGTAGAGGAAAGGCTCTGTTCGAACGGATAAGCGTTGTAAAGAAAAAAGGGAGTTCATATGGAGCTGTCTTTTGAGGGTGATTACACCATACACCAAGCGACATAACGGCTGGGAAATCCAATTAAGCGAACAGTTAACGCAGTCGAACGCCCTGTAGTAGCTCGGACCCGGCAACTATCTGTGCCTTCAATCAAAAGAGATTAGCCTGTCGATACCACCTCACTTTGTGTCTACTAATGCGGAGAAAGCTACATAGGCAGAACCGGGATATGTTTGATCTCCAAATGTCTAACTGGGTGCAGAAATTCCTAGTACCGAAGAACGGTAATGTTGCTGAAGCCGGGAACAGTCAGTTTCTTCAGTCGCTAGACACGTCCTGCCCATTGGCTACACTGTCAATCCGGTTTGTTTATTCAGAATCACGTTAGGCCACTCATTCTTGCGGTTTGCTGAGGCGGTCACAATCAAGCCAGCATTGTGTGTTAGGAAATAACTTCTCGTGACTTATCCTAATAGGCAGATTGAATACCTACACCTCCCCTTGAATTGACTGTTATAAAAACTGATTCATGGGATTGCAAATTAGGTGCTAACGAGTCAGTAGGAATTGCTCGCATCTGCCGTTTTTCACGTTTTGCTCGAAGACCACGTAACGTGACAACTTACTGAAAGGTGGAAGGAGAAGGAATCAGTGGTACAGACAACGAAATCTTCTGATGGAACCGGAACAGTTGTAATGTTATGAAACTATGGAACATAAGCAGGTGACTGGGAACGAACGTCCGGTGATGGTCACACTAAGTAATCACAAGGAGTTCCTGAAACGTCTGCGAGGGATCTGTTGAGTTTGATCATCGACTCGTCAACGTGAATTTTAGCTCGCCACACCAACCTGTACCCCAAGGAGAATTGACCCACACTATCCACATTCCTCTGCTCAACAGGGGTGTGTGCAAACCTCCACAATAAGCAAAAAATAGAACTGCAGTAACCTTCACCTATATTAACGACACCAAGAAACGGGCATTTAGACGCAAAATTTTGATAATTTGAAAATGTAAGCCACGTATTTCTTAATCCGTAACAGTTGAGTCGTAACCACGTAAACATGGTTTTCAAAGCTATCGATAAAGAAGCAAGACAAAAGTGGGAAGTTATATATGAAATTGCCTGCACTGACATTGGTACATACTTTTCTTAGAGTTAAAGGTTGATCGGGTAGTCTTGGATGTAGACGTGATTGGTGAGGGCTCATCACGTTGTCCAATTTCTCTGTGAGGAAATGAACGAGGCGGTGAGTCCAAATTCAAATGAGAGTCCTTGAGAGGACTGAACTGGGCATACGAAGGTTCACTTGTCACTGAAAGAACCAAAAAACATTATTGAACTGGATAAAAAAAAGGCGAATCGAAAGAACCTAAGCCACATTCAAAGTGGCAAGGTCACAATCGCTAAATATACAACAAAAAAAGTCCAACAGTATCCGGCGTTCACAGTGCAAAAATAAAATCGGGGAATAGAAGAAGGGTGTATGAACCCACAAGATAATTGCGCACAGAAGTGTTAGCTGGGATGGAAGGCATAGACAGTTAACGACAGCAATCTACTGCTTTGTTATAACGTGAATTCTTCGCTAGAACTGCTACGTAAATGCCTCATTTTCGACCGTTTATGTCTTTTCAGAACATTATTACAACTAGCATACACTATACGCTTTACGATTCTCACAATCCGTTTCTCCACTGGCACAGGTTCGGGGTCTTCAATCAGACCTATGTGTTTCCCACCTACACATGTCTTTGTTTATAATCGGATCATGCGACTTACTCAATCAGTCTGATGTGCTGTGTTACGACAGCACGTTGTAATGTGTGAACTGACTGTCTGATCTTAAACGCTGTCCTCATCTTGTCAAGGTATCATTGAAAGTTGAAGAAAAGACAATCAAAGGAAAAGCCATGTAACTTGTATAAAGAAAACTAAGCAAAATGTCGAACTGACCATTTTAGCAGTGAGTTTTATGTTTTACTCTTGTGGAGATATCGATGAAAACATTACTGAGACTACATGTGAAACCTGAATCAAGCCATGCTTTAACCCCAAAATAGTTGTGTAAGTTTGGTTTTATGAAGAAATTATGATCGGGTCACAGTTTCCTAACTACCATTTTAAGTGGAGTTAAAAAGAACTATATTCTAACAATATCGGGATAGCCCGTCATCTTATGTGAGAAGCAATTGGTTCACTTGCGTGAAAGGCGGATGAACTTCACACATCACTTTTCGCGAGTGCATTAAGCTGTCTTTAATCAGGCATTGATTTAAAACTAACAAAGTGGAACATACTGATTCCGAACAGAACGACAAGGCTCGACAACGAAGTCACAGAACTGGGCAACGCCATAAGGTATTTAGTACACGACGTTTACAACGTCATGAAACAGACCAGGAACAGCGCGATATGAGTTGAAGGCGATAAGACCTGATTCAATTACTGCACACACAGCTGTAAATTCGGACAAGTGTTACCCTAAATGTGCAGCCTTCCGCTGCCTATCCGTTAGAGACGCATCGCTTCATTAATTTGTCTACTTGGATACAATGGTATAGGTTCGTTACCAAACTTATGTTGTCTGCTGGTCACTGGGATATGTGCCAACAGCCATTTGACATCGACCGGAGTCGGAAGGTAACGAGATGAGAGAAGCGTGTGAAGTGAACCAAACAAAACACACAACTGTTGGGCGAGACCGACCGAATAGCAGTGTGCAACCTGCGTTCATTAGCCAGATTCGGTTAGGGTAGGCACACTCACTAGAAATGCTGTGGGATGTTTATATTTTCATTATGTGTGATGCAGTTTATACATTAATCGAACAATATCAGGTCACGTTCCTACGCATCGTAGCGTGTAGTCGACGTCTGATCATGTGCGACGTACGTGCACCCTACACAGCCGACGCTGCGACAGGTAAGATGTGTCGCTATTCAGACAATCAGACGGGTATCAAATCGATTAGAAAGACGAGACGGCAGGCCATCTGTAAGTTTTGAGGGGCAAATCGACACAGTGGACTGCCGAAGCACACATAAGCTACAACAAAATGTTCAACTGTGCTGAAGATGGTGGACGTCAAAGACGAAGCAGCCAAGTGTCCGCGTCATTTTATACGATAGAAGCAGCTGTTTGTAATTTTAGAAACTATGTGAACTTATCTTCGGAGCACAGGTACGATGAAATTCACCACGTGTCACCCAGATAAATGATTCGAAAGGATACAACACACAGTATCCAAACTACCACCTAATTCGTATGCCGCTTACGGCGGACAACTTATTGCCCCAAACTTATCCATGTGCATAATTTATAGTTCTGCAATGTATGGTTACTAATAGTCATTCATCACCATCAGCGAAGCAAACAATTACCGGTGTCCAGTTGTAAGTTTGAATGATATATTATCGGACCGAGAGGGTTAACAGCTGTGGGCATGAAGAACGGAAAGTCAACGTGGTCAAGTCTTCAAGTAGGCACTGTCGTTGACGCCATATGGTAGTGTCGTGCACGTTACATTAAACATATGCATCTGTCCAGAGAGGGTCAGGTTTTTTCACCTCATGTAGTTAATACAGACGACGGGATAACAAATGAAGCTAGTATATGGCTCTGGGAATGATAAGAACTACGGAGGCCAGTGCCAGATACTTTGGTCGAAGACGAACAGATATGGAAAGGGATGATATCACATGACCAAGCCGGCACCATAAAATACATGTGCCAGTATATTGGTGGAGCGAGTAAACGTGCATTCAAACCAATTGAAAATCATCAACCCATTTGGATACGAACCGCATCTGTAAGGTTAAACAACGTCGTCGCGCCACATCCTGTCTTAAGCAATCATGGAGTACATATGCTGAATGCGTTTCACCTATAAATTTTTAATCAATCATCCAGACATTCATATGGCGGATTTTGACAATGACCCAACAAACTACTAACAGGTCAAGTAAACCAACGCTATGTTCACAAACAAGGTTCAGTTACGTTCTAAAAGTTCCGTAGCCTTGATAACCACACGAACAGCTGCCTCAGCCACGGCGTGTCCAGTAATGAATATCGTGACCATAGCTTCAACAAAACAGATGACGGATCTATACCAAGATCCCACGAAACTGACCCGATAGATAATTAAAGGGAAATTATAACCAATAAGTCTTTAAAAAAGAAGTCTTACGAGAGTGATAATGATTACAATACCCGAGCTAGGTGTAGCATTGCCATAACGAAGCGGAGCATAGGAACCACGAGCGTATGTTAACAGTACGGTGAACTGCATCGCGGGGGTTGAGCTGCCGGATAATACTCAGCCTGTACGCAACTTAAGCGATCTGTTGAATGCTAGAAAACAGTATAAAGTGAGATTTTTACGTGGTCAACTTGATGAGCTACCCCAACTTGGAAGTATTATTCAAGATGGCCGGTTAAATAAATGTGTACACTATACACTGGAAAACTCACTGACCGCTTTGCATTTGTGTTTCGAAGTACGCTTTGTCAATTAGGTTGTCAGTTTCATCAAACTGCAAATCCAACGCAGTCCGATTCAAGCCATTGTGGACAGAGGAAGAGGGCGAATCTGAGGAGACATCACCTGCAAAATGGCATAAACCGTACACCGAAAACTTAAATCCGACTTTCAAGATATACTAGGCGCCCTTGCAAAAAAACAGGTCAATTGTCCAGGTGCAAAAAAGTATAAATTCACGAGGAAGCAGGAGAATGAGAAACGGACCACTGATAAGAGTCAGTAGACGAGCACCCTACTGATCGGCTTAACCGGACGAATAACAGGAATAGGCATCAGAACTAACCATCGATGTATAGAAGCTAACTAAGGCGAGAAGTTCACGAGCACCATTAAAAGTGCCACATGAGATTCAATCACGAACTAGACAAAATCCCCACGCACCACACAACTGTCCTTTAAG
This sequence comes from Paragonimus westermani, assembly GCA_008508345.1. Taxonomy (NCBI): domain Eukaryota; kingdom Metazoa; phylum Platyhelminthes; class Trematoda; order Plagiorchiida; family Troglotrematidae; genus Paragonimus; species Paragonimus westermani. The sequence continues at coordinate 105,248 of QNGE01001111.1, read as the reverse complement.
AGGAATGAGTCATAGTTACATAAAGAAACCCCTCTGATTTTGTCTTTCACGATGATGTGCACAACCACCACACAATGGATACTTCTCCACCAGTCGTTCAAGAGATAAGCAGTACAGCTACTAAAACAAAAGTAGAGGCCCTAGATGTAGTTACGCAACAGGCAACCCACGAAGTATAACTCCTTTGTGTGTGATTACGATATACTGATCTGCCTGGTACAGGTATACCTGGAAGAGTTAAACCACAGTCCTCGCGATCAATGTAGCATGCTGGACTGACCACTCCATTATGGTAACAGATATCAGGAAAGTGCAGGTAATGAGCATGCAAAATAGTCTCGTGAGTACACAGTGGAATTGTTGTTACGGACGTGACACTGCCGTCTTTTGCATAAGGAGAAAACGATTTGGAAAAATAACCATTGAGTAGTAACCACAACTGTCTACGATCGTTCAGTGAAGTCAAAAAACTTCGCCGGAGGCTGATGTAACTGGACACAGATCTACTGCGCGCAGTAGCAACGAAAAACAAAAGTCACACTCACTAAGCCTCTGTACTGTTTTCCTGGTTTGTGATTGCACTGGTCGTCGACGAGAGATAGTGTAAAAAAGATTATCCACTTACTTACAACTTGTTGCGGCAACTTGACAGACGTGCCATACATTTTGAGAAATAGTCCAACTGACATGAGCATGCTCGCTAAACGGTGATCAGTAGGAATACGTTATTCGCAACGTTCCTAACGATTCCCAGCTGAAGCCGAAGTGGCTCCGGTTTTCGAAATTTTGAAACGCAAGAAAGCTTAACATCAGGACCAGTTTTTAAATGTTATTTTCAAAGACAGTATTCAGGGGTTACCTGAAATGACCACACGTGGAAGAGTGGAGAGGTGTCTCATGAGTGGTCCCTATCAACCGTTATTCTCATCTTTGCAAATGATGTTTATGCATACCGTGTAAATAAGAGGTACTAGCATTACCTATACAGCAGGCAAGTAACCGACATAATGCAATGAGAACGAAAGAGTAGCGAACAAGACTTGTTTTCTGTGTTTGATCATCAGGCTAATCACAACAAAATAAATATGAAAAAAAGTGACTAGTGTGAGTCAGAAAAACGGTCAATATAGGTTAAGGACGACGTGTTTGTTATCAGTTATGTGATCACTGTTCCAAATCACGGGCTTGATTGATTGTGGGCTAGGGGAGGTTAAGTGTGTTAAGTGCAATGAATACTGAAAAACAAAGAATACCAAATACGTTAAACGGTAGGCGGGTTTTTTACTCGGCCCAGAATATATCAACATTTTCCCCCCTTATGATAGCCCTATGACCGAGGGCAGTTTTCAAACAGGCTACACGATATACTATCTGAGGCTTCCCGAGCTATAATGCTACCTGGACGAGGTGGTCGGGCTTGTGTACTGTGTTGATCCGGCGGGTTACGCTGACTAGGACTCCGGTCCTTTCAGGTGCAACCTTGTCAGACAGGCCGAAGGGGAACAGTCAGACGAAAAGCAGTTACACTCATAGTGTGGTGGATTGTCAGGCCGGAGGTGCGAGTTTTCGAACGCTCGGCCGAATACCTCAACGCGGGGGAGGTACGTTCAAAAGCCTACCGTGATCGAATCAAGAACAACGTGCGTCACTGGATAAGTCATCGCGCGAGGCAGGGCAGGCGAAATACGATAGACGGCCAGATCGGAGGCGTGGTTTTTCCAACATTTAGAGGAACATCTCGACGCGATGTTGGAATACGGTCAAGGCCAACATTGGGTGGATGGCGGACAGCACGAGCAGCCGGACGAGCCAT
>QNGE01001111.1:82857-102450 GCA_008508345.1 Paragonimus westermani | reverse complement strand
TTCGATTCAGTTGCTCGTAACGTTCTCTGGAGCTGTCTCCTTCGCAAGGGAGTACCAGAGAAATACGTGAATCTGAGATCACTGTATGCCCACTCTGCTTGCAGGGTGAGAGTTTATGGACAATTATCTTCGACGTTCATCAATTATAGTGGTGTTCGTCAGGGGTGTCCGATTTTCCCCTTCCTGTTCAGTTTTGTCATGGACGACATTCTGGAGGGGACGCTTCGTGAATCCAGTGGGCCTGGTGTTGAGCTTCTTCCTGGCGCTAGATTGACCGACATTGTCTTACTTAGCCCCTCTGCCGATGACAGGCAGACCACGGTGAACAAGGTGAGTGACCAGGCTGGTCTGTATGGAATGCGCTTCGCACCTTCAAAGTGCGAAGTGCTGCTTCAAGACTGAGGCATTTCCACCCCTACTCTCCTTATTGCAGGTAATCCACTTGAGACTGTAGACAGTTTCACATACTTGGGTAGCATTATCTCATCAGCCTGTAATATTGCTGATGAGAGATCAGCGAGGATAGCAAAGGCACGAGTTGCCTTTGCCAAACTGCGTCATCTGTGGCGTTGAAAAGACGTACGGTTGTCGCTGAAAGGAAGGGTATATAACGCCTGTGTGCGTTCCATTCTACTGTATGGTTCGGAAACGTGGCCTGTTCCCAAGGAAGATATCAACAGGCTTGCTGTGTTTGACCATCGTTGTCTGCGTCAGTTGGCGCACATTAAGTGGACTGATCGCGTGAGCAATGTGGTAATTCGCCGGCGCGTATTCCGGAACGTTCGGGATGCGCGATCAATTGGTCAACTAATTACGTTGCACAGCTTGCGATGGTTCGGTCACGTGCTCTATATACCAGGTGGGCGTTTACCGTACCGGCCATTATATACTGAGGCCACCAACAGCTGGGTAAAACCTGGTGGTAGTCATGCAACAACGTGGTCACGGAAAATGAAGACCTTGACTGTTCCATTGAGCAAAGTGGGCATGCATCGACTGCCTGAGTGGGGTCCTCGTGATCACTCAAACTGCTGGTTAGATACGCTATCCGAGATGGCGGTGTGTCGCAGTCAATGGCGTACCTCTATCCATACCATTTCTAGTTCTGCCGCTTAGTCTTTAATATTTGTTGGCCTTCTTAGTAACCTTTCCTTCTAGGATATTCCACGTCACTGTTGATGTGAGCGGCGGCCCGAGGCACAATACCCTTGGTCAGGCTCATGGCTGTTATGATGATGATGATCTGAGGCTGCCTCAACCAGAGAGAGGTTCCAGTGAAATACACTAATTATTCAAAATTTCGTGTCCGCTTTGAAGATAGGGTGTGCATTTATGGATAGCCACCTCGAACGTCCGCCTCTTTAACCGGAGTACAACGGGGGTGCCCGACTCCACAACATCTCTTCAACATGTGATAGGTGACATTCTGTAATGAACGCTCAGAGATTTCGAGGACTCCGGGGTAAAACTGACGCTAAATAGCAAGCCAACTGAAGTCAAGTGTACGAATAATGTTGCTTCGTTTGGGTTGCAATTCTGCGAATAGCGCGAATATCATAGTAAACAGGACAACTGATATGACTCGTCTGTAGGAGATGAACTCGGATCCCTCAAAATATAATGGTGCTATAGAACTGGTTCAGCCGCAGTTCGTTCTTTGCGACTGTGAGAAGGTCCTTAAGACAGTCAACCGCCACAAACGCAAACAGTGATCTCAAAAGGCTGTGATACTGTTGTGCTGATGCTTGTAGTTTGTAGTGGTATAAAGACCTTTGAACGTCAATTGAACGTGTACGTGTTCAGTCTTGTCATATGACTCAGGGAACTGGAAATCTGCACACGGTTGATGAACGAGCCCTCGGTACTCGATTACCTTTTTCCCTGTTAATTGGCCTGCACAGAATGGGCTGACCGTGTGAGCAACACAACGGTACGACAGCGCACTTGGGAAGAACATAAGTCGCTACCGATCGTCGCCTTTTATGTGAACACCAACGTGTTTACAGCCTGCAAGCAAACAATCCCGTTGTATGTGATGACAAGGTAACATTCGCAACCTTGCTTTTTGTGGCTTCCAATGTTGCACTCAGGTAACTCTTTTCAATTCAAAAACGACGGCAGCAAACATGCTACGGAAGCCAGTTTCCTGACATCTCGTCTAACGTCTCGAAGTATCGACTTGATTTTGGGCGGTCATGGTTTGCAACCGTTGAGTAACAACTCTTTGTTAGGTGTCATACACATGAATCTTTTAGGTGTCAAAGAGATGTTCCTCTGTCGCCAGAGGTAATCTCGACTGGCGAAGACCGCCTAAATAGGAAAGCTGAACACTAACATAGGCTCTGAATCGCTCACCGCTTTGCATCTGTGTTCCGAAGTACACTTTGTCAATTACGCCGTCAGACTCATCAAACCACAAATCGGTCGCAGTCCAACCCGAACAGGCATGCATAGGGGAAATGAGTAAGTCCGGAGGGGACCTGACTGCAAAATGACCAAAAGAAGACATGTGAGAGATGTAAGCGCATCATCGAGATACACCATTGCATGTGTGCACAGAAGGGTAGGTGTCTGAATCGACAGAGAACAACTTAACAAAGTAAACGGGAATCATCATCATCATCAAACATAAGTGGTTCGATCCGATGCTAGGCGCCATACAAACGTGATGAACAGAGCAAGGTCGGGGGAAGGTGAACGAACCCAACCATTAATTGCAACTACCTATATATTCAAACATTCAACAGCAGAGTGACCACACCTTGAAAACAAAAACTGAGCTATCATTGGAAGAAGTTGTTGACAAGACAGCTTTCTTACGATTTTCACTGCTTGGCGGCCTTAGGTGCATTGCCTAACAACAGTAACATTCACACCATCGAGGCTTATTAGCCGAGATTTCATCCGAAGTCTCTAGTCACCTAATCAGCGAGTCGTTGTGGCCCTAGTCCAGAAAGCAAGCCCAGCAAATTCTGAATGATTGCAATTTTTAAACCAAGATCATAACTCCATATCGCAATCGGCGCAAACCAGCTACTGTATCGTCAAAGGATGTTCGATTCGATAAACAGCTAGCTGGCAACTTCAGTACACGATTAACAGGTGAATAAAATGATACCCTAGAAACTCATTACCGAACACCCGCCTCTTAGCTTCTTTGTTGACTAACCGTTTGCGGCACCCGGTATGAATAATCGGGAACAGACATCGATGGTCAGATACCTGGAGACGTTTCACAGCCGTAAACTAACACAGCTTTCAATTCATTCTATTTAATCGATCCTCAAACAGCAGAGGTATGTCCTTATGTGGCTTGAGACCTGGATTGGCGAATACCACCCCAGCCTTGGAGACCTGAGATTTACTTCAGTCTTGACACCTTCTCCACTGTTGATGTAAGTTCCGGAGTAAATCGGCTAACAACCTCCATAACTTTGTTATTCAGCACTAAAACCACGTAATCAGAGCAGTATTACAGAAGCGCTTTGCATCATGAGGTTACAAAGCACATTCCGGGATATTGAGCAGAGAGCGAAGTTGTGTCTAACACTATCTGAGCTGCTTGAAAATCATCAGACAGTAACATTTTCTCAGCATTATAATAAACAGGAGGTCCACGCCGAAATCTTGTGAATGTCACTAGTTCGATTCTGACAAAATTAAACAAAAATGATTAAGGTGGACAACATTAGCGTACGCAACATCCGGTACCGAAACTGTCGGACAGTCCATCGCAAGCCTTTGTCTCAGCTTAAGGATGAGAATAAAGCGCTGACAGTAGTGCATCGAGGAACAGCGCCCGCACTATACTACTGGCGCTACTATTCAGTAGTGAAGCATGAACATGCGTTCGGATACCGAAGTAGCCAGGCGAATACGAGAAAAAATATTGGAGTGCAGTTTGGCATGAAATGGTTCTCTATGCATTCAGGAACTGGACATTGACAACCGCTGCAACTGTGATGTCCTGGAATCAACGTTACATGCAAATGAGTGTGTTCGTTTGCTGTGGTGTAGGATCGCATACCCCATGTGTTGGTTTTCCGAACAGACAATCCTTATGACATCCGCGTTCTTGGCTAACAACAGTAGATTCACATGTTTGGTCGGTACACCTCCGCGTTTTAGCCGCCATGAAACTGTAGATCGATCCACCGAATCGAACACACCTTTATGATCGAGAAGTACGGCAAGTCGTGGCTAATGGTACGTATGACACTGCTCCAGAATTTGGCGAACAGTAAAAGTTTAATCAACACATCCTCGTCCAGGATGAAACCTTTTCTGTTCCTCCTTAATATTTGTCTCTCGAACTGTAGTGATTCAACAAAGTACAATGGATGCCGGCACCCTAGTCATGACTGGCTTCAATCTAATTCTTCAGTAGTTTTGCATGAAACCTTGACACCTTTCTTGGAATTATAATCTAACAGATCTGAAAGAGTCCCTAAGATGGTGGCAGTTTTGGGTTGGCATCACATCGTCTGCATAATGGTGGACGGTTTTAGTAGCTACGTGCATGATCTAAATAATTAATAACCAATACTAACTTTAGACATCGTGAGAGTCAATGCTTTCTATGGCGTTTCCATCTTCCAATCAGATATGGTCTCAGAAAGATCAAATAGCTGGTGGTTATGGGTGACGTGGATTTATCCGAGACGGCATTTTTATGGGAGGATGTACTTAAAACCATATCATATGCTGCCATTTCGTTCTGTTCTTGCTCCTGTTGGGCAACGATCTCAATGACTGAAGCGGCTGGCTGTTGAAAAACTAATGGGACCCAACGTAGAACATAAACATCAAATCAGACTAGAGTACAAGCTTAGTAGACTTAACTCTGAAGGGTCCAAATAGAAATAGCCACACATGCAGTAAAAACTACAGTATACGACAGTGAATTGTGGGATAGACAAACACCGGATCTCAGGTTAAAATGTCAGGTCTTTGATACGGTTGAATTTTGCGCATACCACTGATCGGCATAATTAACCGAAAATACACTAAAAAAAAGATGTAGCTAATCGCTCAGCCATTGAGATGAAATCGGACGTTCAGTTCATGAGGTCCATCAACAGTACAACATAAGAATAAGTGAAACTAATTACAACCTCGCTAGACGGAATTGTGTAAGTGATGTTCAAGATGACTTACCAAATACACATTTCCTAAGAAAAAAAGCCGCACAAAGTAGTTAAAATTCCATGACAGATTGGAAAGAAAAAGCTGAGTTCTAGGCATGGTAGAAAAAAGAAGAGTGCAGAAAGGGAGAAGATAAAGACATCGGTGCACACAGAGATTCCCAACATGAGCCCCATTGATTTCTATTCTTCGCCATATCAGACAGTGTCCTCAACCAAATGTGTTTGGTGTCCTTGGACTCCAGAGAGAAGACCGTGGACAGGGTAGTGAAGTAGGCTTCAGTGTTTATGACTTCATACTTTGAAACCAGGCCAAACGCTAGCCACCAGACTACCGATTTCGCCGCAAGTAAACATTTGCAAGAAAGTCACTGCGAGTTGGCCTTCGTTGAATATGGCTAAACCTGTGAAGGGAATTTATGATGTTTAAAAACAGAGTCCATACATTGGCGAACCTCGACACTAACGATAGGTGTTCAATCATGTGCCATTAATGCCTCGGACACCGGTGATCGAAAATGAACACTGTGAACAACTTCCGCGCGGACAGACCAGGTTTCACAGCCGTACAACAGAAACGACCATACAGTGGGATCATGCACTCAGCCTTTCGGAGAAATACTGCGACCATGCCGGCGTTACAGATGGTGTAAGTTGGCAAATATCATCAGAGCTCTAGATATAACATTTGCGATCACACTGGGTATTCTACCAGCACTGATACAGCTCCCAGAGAGAATGAATTTCTTGACCACTTTTGACGGTTCAGCACCAAGAATGAGAGCAAACGCACAGTCCTGCCAGTGTTGTAACATCTCACACTAAGCAAGTCAAAAGCTACGTCAAACTAACGAACTGAAGTTTTTAGGCTGACTAAGATGTTCCAGCTCTACGTGAACCCTCACAGACCAGATCAACGTTATTTGCAAACTCTGTGTCTCGAAGTCGAGTGGCTGGAAGCATTTTCACACCATCACATTCGTAGACCTCAAGTGCGCATTCTGAGGCCTCTTCTATGGCCAAATTTATAAGGAAGGAGGAGGGTGGGCAACTATGTCACAACCCCCTTGAGATACTGAAGATCGGAGGTAAACTACCACAAACCCCACCCAGCCCGGGAGAAGACGGTAAAGTGAATGCAGGATTTGAACGTATTTGCTGAGTATACAAGTTCTCGACAAACAGTCCCACAGTGTAGCTCTGTCAACCGAATCAACGGTCCGTTGTATCTAAAACGACAATCACTTTCGGCCAACTGTGTGAAGAGAGGAGTTCCAGCATCTGGTAGAAGTGTAACCAATGCATCCACGGCCAGAGAAAAACCAGTTTTAAGTGCATCACGTTTAATTTACGGAGTATAATTCTTACAAGCAACATGGGAACAATAAGAATCACGTTAGACACACGTTGGTTTGCCAATTAGGTGTCGGAACTCTTTCTGAAAATGGGAACAATATTCAAAAAACCCAATTACTTGCAGCGACCTCGCTGACCCAAGGTTTCCAGAGCAGTGTCGTCGGCTTTTGAAGTAAGGCTGGGATTCTATCTACAAAAAGGGCCGGAAAGAGATCTTTCGAAACAGGACGTCAAGTGATACACCAACAATTTGATCCCAAGTGAGATTATTGTCTCGAAAGGAAGAAAGACGACCGTAAACCGATGGATGCAGAGGGCACGTGGAGACGTAGTCAACACCATGGAGCTGAGCTGCTGCTGATAATGCTCAACCCAGCGCCCTAACCGTGGTTGGGTAGGCTTCGCAGACTGCCTTGCTTGCACCTGACTTCCTACTATCTGTTGCTCAAACGAGATGAAAAAGCTTTCAAGAGTTCCTGAAAACAGCGACTTGATTTATTTTAACAGTGCATTGCGCCTACCACGTGTCACGACCACCTCAATGGCCACGGAAGTTTTCGACTGAATAGTTTTGCGAACCGAATACTAACCACTACATGATGGAATAGTCCGGAAGAGCGTCATCAAGTCCAAGCGATGATAGAGAAACCCAGCTGCTGACAGCTGAACAAACAGCAGGAACACGTTTATACAGTACATTTGTATAACAGGTCTCAACGCTGGCCTGGGGGTGAAAACTTGAACTAAAGGCAAGTGCTCTCTGAGAGCTGTAGAGCGCTTGTGTCGTTCATAGTTTAGACGCGACTGTCTGAAGATGAAATGGCCTACTTTGAAACTGAGAGGAAGCGGGGCACATGCTAGTGCACGACCGAAATCAACACAGATGAGCTAGATGGATTAACAACAATAGAAACAGCCACGTCCTCAACAGCTATATGGCCATATAATCAATCTTGAAGACCGAAGTTGTTGAATGGCGAAATGACTTTGTAAAAACCAATTATATATACACCACAAAGAGACCAGTATCAACACAAATCTGCTCGAAGTTCACCGCCATCTGTCAGACGAGTAACGTTAGAGAAACGCCAACGAAATCACGTTGTCCGTAGTACTCATCAAGCCTTTATAATTACATTGGAATAAGTGCGAGTTATTTATGAAAATTGTAACGAGTTAAACAAGACATTAAAACTAGAGAAGTGGTACGGATCATGGCCTACTGGAGGAGGGTGGGGGTGTTGGTGAATGTGTTGGAGTGTTACACGTGCCTTTCCTGAGGCATGCGTTCATCAATGTCAAGCGGTTCACGCTTGTTCGGGTTCCAAGTGGATTTGGGATGATTGACCAGGGAAGATGGAAGGTTTGTATGAATTGTTTTTGGGCACACAGGCAGGGGCTGTGCAGTCTGATAGCGAAAGCCTCGGCAGCTGACAACAATCGCATTCTGACAGCTCTGGAGCCGGCTTGACGAACTCTGTAGATGATTCGAAAACCTCCATCCGGATTTATTCGATGGCCAGTGTCGATTAAGCGGAAGCCGATTGCACTGGAAATCGGCTTTAACGAACCGTTGCAAAGCCATTTCGGTAGGTGTTCACAAATCCTCTCCGACAGCCGCTTTATGGTCCTCTCAACGTAGCCGGCTTGATAACAACACGTGAGAGAGTAGATACAGAAAGACGAAGAGAATTTGGGCAAACTATCTTCAAGGCGCAGCATCAGTAGTGGGCAGGTGTCGAACAACACGATATGTCCCGAGGCAGGGTAGATAATCTCGACCGCGTTTGAAACTCTGCGGCTAATCATTTCACTACTAACCCCACCTCTATACGTGAGAGATGAAAACCGGCTTTTTCTCCGCTGTCTGGACGAGTTCAAGTTTCGTACCCGAATGTAGATTTTTATTTATAAATCCAGTGAGGTTCTTGAATATCTTACCATCTTTTGTACTCTATTCAACAGACAGCGTACTATATTTCTCTTGTACTTTAACGGGACAAAACTGTATAAACGCGTGTATTGAGCCGTCCACTTCCCCTCTGGTCGACGAAACGACGCGACAACTAGGAATGGGAGTCTGTTATGATGTTCTAAGTCGACAGTGAACCTCATATTCCGGTGTGCTCTGTTGAGCTCATCTAGTATGTCCTCGGGATCACCACCGTTTGGAACGAGACAAAAAATATCCTCCATATAATGCTTGCACTTCGTTACGATGTAGCTGAGTTTAGTGGTCTCCAGTGTGACCACAAATATATCTGCGATAGAGAAAAGCTTGTCCAAATTACTCTGCCAAATGGAACAAGCAGACGTTACCGATGTTTCAACTCCCGAGCGCATGATACCAACGGAAATGATCATTCCACGCTTGTACAATCTTCCCAAGGTTCACAAAGACGGAGTGCCTTCAAAACCGATCCTAGATACGTACAATTCGCCGTATCATACTTTAGCAAAATGGCTAGTGGAGATATAAAAGCCGATCGAAACAAGACTAACTTCTTTTAGTCTCAAGGACCCCTTCAACTTTGTAGATTCAGTCGCATCAGGGAATATCGAGAACGACAACATGTCTTTGGATGTTACTTCTCAATTCACTAATGTTCCATTGCAAGAAACCACTGATTACCTGTACCTATATCGAGAACAATCAAATTGACTTCGGAATTACAGGGGAAAAATTGAAGGAACTATCAATTTTTTGCACCTAGTGTTCAATCTAACAGAGAGTTATATAGGCAAAAGGATGGAGTAGCAATGGATTCACCTCTAGGTCCGCTGGTCGCAAATATATTTATGGTTAAACTGGAGACCACTAAACTCAACCATATCGTGATTAGGCGTTTCGAGTCATCTACAAAGTTCGTCAAGCCGGCTCCAGAGCTGTCAGAATGCGATTGTTGTCAGCTGCCGAGGCTTTCGCTATCAGACTGCACAGCCCCTGCCTGTGTGCCCAAAAACAATTCATACAAACCTTCCATCTTCCCTGGTCAATCATCCCAAATCCACTTGGAACCCGAACAAGCGTGAACCGCTTGACATTGATGAACGCATGCCTCAGGAAAGGCACGTGTAACACTCCAACACATTCACCAACACCCCCACCCTCCTCCAGTAGGCCATGATCCGTACCACTTCTCTAGTTTTAATGTCTTGTTTAACTCGTTACAATTTTCATAAATAACTCGCACTTATTCCAATGTAATTATAAAGGCTTGATGAGTACTACGGACAACGTGATTTCGTTGGCGTTTCTCTAACGTTACTCGTCTGACAGATGGCGGTGAACTTCGAGCAGATTTGTGTTGATACTGGTCTCTTTGTGGTGTATATATAATTGGTTTTTACAAAGTCATTTCGCCATTCAACAACTTCGGTCTTCAAGATTGATTATATGGCCATATAGCTGTTGAGGACGTGGCTGTTTCTATTGTTGTTAATCCATCTAGCTCATCTGTGTTGATTTCGGTCGTGCACTAGCATGTGCCCCGCTTCCTCTCAGTTTCAAAGTAGGCCATTTCATCTTCAGACAGTCGCGTCTAAACTATGAACGACACAAGCGCTCTACAGCTCTCAGAGAGCACTTGCCTTTAGTTCAAGTTTTCACCCCCAGGCCAGCGTTGAGACCTGTTATACAAATGTACTGTATAAACGTGTTCCTGCTGTTTGTTCAGCTGTCAGCAGCTGGGTTTCTCTATCATCGCTTGGACTTGATGACGCTCTTCCGGACTATTCCATCATGTAGTGGTTAGTATTCGGTTCGCAAAACTATTCAGTCGAAAACTTCCGTGGCCATTGAGGTGGTCGTGACACGTGGTAGGCGCAATGCACTGTTAAAATAAATCAAGTCGCTGTTTTCAGGAACTCTTGAAAGCTTTTTCATCTCGTTTGAGCAACAGATAGTAGGAAGTCAGGTGCAATCAATTGTAGAAGCTTGATGAAAATTACCGAAAACAGCTGTTTGCAGAATTGACTTCTTATTAATTCTAAGGGAATCTGGAAATCAAGTTAGCAAGCACCCATTCTACCTATCTGAGTGTTCAGTTCTTTAGCCAGTACTTCAATGTCAGTAAAGTGTACGGAGGGTTAGCATGCCGATGACAAAAGTGAGCCTTGATTACACTTGGATTATGAGTGCATATGCCGTAAGTACAAGCAAACAGCGGATGTCTCCCGAAGTTCCAACACCACCGAGAAGTCTGATATCGTGAATAAGACCGTCTAGTAAAGCAGAACCTACTCTAGGTACCCGTTTGGGGCAATTCAAATACCAATTTGGACGGTGGTTTGAGATATAAGGTCTTAAAACAAGCGTACATTGTGAAACGGTCCGCGGAGATTGGGGGTCATGTATTTGCACATATACAGATAACCGTTTCATGCAGATTCTCAAAAGGTCACGTAGCTAAATCCACGGTCTATCAAGAAACTGCTTCGTCAATGCTGTGAGTTGTAATTCTCATGCGACGTTCTGCGTTAATAAAGAGGCGTTTCGATTCGTATCAATCATTCGCGTTCGTGTTCAAAAGGATTCGGTTAGAATAGATTGAAAGTATAATGACACATTTCAACGAGACGGCAAAAATCGACGACAGGGGGCTCCAATATTTAAAATATGGTTGCCGACTTGTCTGCGTAAGTGTTCGAATATTAAAAGTGGCAGGGTTAACTGGCGTCCGAGGAAAGGCAGCGGTTTGTGTCAGTCAGACAAATACATCGTCTTGAACAATTAATAGCGCAAGAGAAGCATTAAAAACGTCTGTGGATTCCTAGTTTCGGAAACATTCTAGCATACTCTCTTCATTATTAGTGACTTGCGAGTTGAACAGTGGAAACATGATTGGCAAACGAGGAAGAAGATGGAAGTTAGTAAGGTTTCAACTAAAACTACGAGGTCCCACTGGGATGAAGCAAACATGGTTATCTACTCAATTTCGCTATAACTCAACCGTGTAACGGAAGACGGTAGAAATCTTCGTGCAGAGAACCAAGTAGTGATCTTTCACTACTTTGCAGAAAATTAATGGCAATGTCCGGTTCCAGCCAGACGGAGCCAATATCGGAAAAGTGTGACATGAGAAGGCCCATTGCATAAGAAACGTAAACTCCGTAAAACAGCTACCATCCATCACATGTTTAAACCATCGAGTCACTGTTGGCTGCCGACTGCGTGAAACAAAGATTAATCGCCACTCAGCATCAGGTTTCTAGCAGCCCTAATACAACAGGCGCACAGGTCACAAACCTGGATGCCCGAACCTCAGAACAGCGTCCCGAATCTGGTTGAACCATAGCATCGGTTACTATTGTGGAACGGCTAGTTCATGTATGCACACCAGGCCGATCGACAATTGTGGCCAAAGCTACCAAGTCAGTGATCACCCTAGTTTAGTTTCTGTCAACACAATATTATCGCGATACCAACGGACCTCTAAAAAAACGAGCGCAAAATGCCGTGACCGACCCAACTAATTCAAGCACATCAACTCGTAAAATCAACAATGCCAGATAATAGGTATGAACGCTAAAAATATCCCTTAAGCGGCTGGATTTTACAATCATCACCTTTCCTTTAAATTACTGCTGTCTTCTAATTTTGTCGTCTCGGAATATGAATGAGACACCAAGCATTATTACAAAGAACACGGGTCAGTGCTGTAATGCCTAAACCCTGACGACCGTTCAGCTACTCGCATGAATCTTCCAGATCTACTTCTGGGAATCTCCGACCAACAGGTGCAGAAAGGATTAGTTTCAGAAGAGGTCTACTGTGTTATCTCTGAAATGATCGATAAGGATTTTGTATTTGTGGGTTAAAAATCACCATAGGGATAAATCGAAGGTTTTAGGACTGCAGGTACATGCTCCAAGGTACTTGACTAAGCGGTCAGCAACCAACTAGAATATTCGCGAAACATCCGTGGTTAGGAAAACGCTATCCAAATTTCGACTTCAGATTTACCGTGGCGTCGGCGAAAAAAAGACCTCGCTAATTAGCCAACAGATACTCTGTTAAGTAGAGGTCATGAAAGGTTAACGAAGGGTATCTGCATACAAACGGACCTGTCGAACACCCGCGAGCTCAGGCATTTCAGAGGAGTAACAAGCCTGATGTCTATTTTTTCAACTTCAGAATATACAGAGATAGACATCAGCTAGTACAGAAAAACTACCACGCTTTTAGATCGCCCATATCAAAGAAAACATTCATGGGGGCAAACAGCACATCAGTCTGGCACGTAAGACGGCGAATAGTCACGACTACCTGCCGATCACGTATTCTATAACTAAAAATTGGTAGAGTGCATTACCCTCACCAAAGAATACGGGAGTGTCCACAGCGTTGAGCCAATCATTCCAATCCCAAGTACACACAACTTCTGTGTTGAGTGGGGTGTATGACATGCTTCCATCCGCCTAACATAGGATTTCCGTGAGCATTAACCAACGGTGGAACCCTTAGTTCTTGATCCTGGTTTAAATCTACTGCACATAAGAAAATCAAGGGGAGATTCCACACGTGATTATGGGCTTTGCTGGAAACTACACTGTAGATAAAACGTCATTTCGAACCATTCGCAGCGAAATTTGAGTAGTTCGTGGCATTGGAATTTGACAAGCAACAGTCCCCATAAAACCGGTATTCGTTCGTTTCCTTTGCAAAGGCAGTGAGGAATATCAAGGAATTCAACATCGTCTTGTTAGCTCCATCGTCACACACGTACAATGCTGAATCTTAAACCATTTCGTCTAGAAAGTTTACAATTTCAATACCGTGATTGAAAGAAACAGTCCTCAAGCCCGCCAAATTCAAAGCGATCTGTTAACAACGATGGGGATTCATGGCATTTTACACAGAGAGGACTGAACGCCATTTGCAAACTACAGCAACGGTGCATACTATGTACAGGAGCCAATAAAAAGCTTTGAGACATCCACACAGACCGTCCTAGCATACGGTTGTGACGGGACTGTGTTCTACCGCATTTACCTGCCAAGTATGAATACATTCAAAGTAAGCCCGATGGAGAACGAACAAGCAGAGGTGGGCATTAACAGATATAACCCCCCCAAATGTCAGTTTTTGGGTCTACCTGAAAAAATATGGGCTAGAGAGTGGGAAAACTTACGGAATTTGGAAACTCATTACTTCTCAATGCCGATGCACTGTTTAAAGTTTGATCTTCATGTTTGAAATGACGCACTGTTTGCGAACAAAACTATGGTCACTATTTTGAACAGACTCTTATTATCCTTCCTATGTATACACACATATGAGTAAACATGAAAAGGCAATCACCAAATGATGAGCACTGATTGTGACGTTCCAAACTCACAATAGGATTCGCCGTCGAACGGAAAGAGGATAAATTGCACCTTTGGCAACAATGAGCACCCACGGTCCATGAGATCTAAATTACGAACGCCAGAGTGATCGGACATAGCCAAATGGAAGCAAGGGCGACTAGTCTTTGAGTCAATCCTCTCCCGATATGCCTCAGACATATCGATCTCGATGCTCACTAAGCCTCATTTAGCACACAAATACGACGGAGACCAGTAACATGCTGATAAGCCGGTAGACTAACGGTGATTTTTTCAAGTACTACTCTGTTTAACTACGGATCTCAGAGTGAATTGAGAACGCCATAATCAATACTCAACATTCGGTGTCCGCCGTTTGCATTTAATCTCACATAGTTGAAATGATTAGGAGAATCACATGCTAAGTAATGAACTATTTACAGTAACGCTTCAAAGCCACATTCGAATCCGTTGTCAAATTGTAAAAATAAAAATACACAGATCGAAATTTGAACAATCTACCTGCATTGCAAAGTAGTGAATTTTGAAATTTTGTGGTGCATTGGTTCGTTGGTGTATACATTTTCAAATACACCCAAAAACAGATCCGGATCTAGGGGATTTACATATGCTGATCTGTGTGGAGACTCGTGATGTCCGCTTTTATTTATCGATCACCTATTGACCACATTTTGAATGTATCCACGACGGGCAGCTATCGGCCTAGAGTGCACGTAACAGACGACAACGGAAAAGGGCGGAGATGAAACCAAACAAGTCTCATTCGCCGAACAGCGCAGTAGAGCAAGTCCTCATCCTTTGCATTGGCGATCGTGAGAAGAGTGTACTAACCACGACGGTATTAAATCCATACTACGCATGACAATTACCACATAAAAACATCCAGCCCCAATCTCGCGTGAACAGTGTTCAGACTACTTTATCATTACAAGATGGGAAGCAATATGGTCAGTCCTCATCGAAACAGGTCAGCACTTTTCAGTCAGGTTGAAGCAACTGATCTCGCTGGACTAACATTCAAAGGCCCAGGGCCCTCGTTTGGAATTTTCTGATAAATTGCCTATGATGCTGGAGCGCTGATGTAGAATAGTTGGCCAGTGATGATGTACATGTGGGTTTTGGCTTGCTGGACATAGCACCTGACTATCAAACATCATAGGAAGCCATGATCGCTGTGTGTGGGGCAACAGTGGCGCATGAAAATGGTTACATAATAGTAGTGATGGACCACGGAGAGAATTCCCACAAGCAGCTCAATTTCATGTCTATCCGTCAAACCATACTCAGGAAACTACGTAAGAGACCGAACTTAAACCTGGATGGCGATCAGAGGAAGTCCACGCAAGCGCGATACATCTCTGGCATACAATCATTGCTGACAACCACATAGTCTACAATCTATCTATTGATTGCCGAAAACAAAATCTGTGAAAACAATGTACCGATTTGATAACCCCCGAAATGGCAACCGAATTGTAAATGTAAACAATCAGTTTGGGCTGAGGAAATCTAGTTATTGAATGTGGCTAAAACGGATTGGGAGAATAACAAGGCCATTTGAGTACGACAGGAATTAGACTGGAAAATACCGGGTTTCCAAGTTACTCCTGAATACAGTGCATACATCTGTGTAATTAGAGAGAGAAAAGGATGGGGAAAAGGTCAAAAAACAGCAAACGAGTTGGAGGACACTGTGAGTAGGTTCACATAAATCTAGGGCTCACGTGCACCGCATGCCAGCACGGCGTTTATCACCCCCAGGCGCTTTACACCTAGATCATCAACAGTGGGATAACGCCGTGTGGTGGTTAAACAACGAAGTAGTTACGAAATATGAAGACCTTGAGTGTTCCATTGGGTAAAGTGAGCACGTGTCGTCTGTCTGATTGAGGTCTTTATGAATGAAAACGCCATCCGAGATGGTCATGTGCCGCGGTTAGAAAAGTGTTTGTTGTCAAACCATTCCGAGTTCTTCCGTGTAACTGCTTTACAGCGACTTTTATTCTACGTCAACTTTGCAGTGAACGGCACGCGATATCACAGTACCTTTTGGTCAGGCTCAGGACCATAGCGAATGAGCGAAGAAATAGAACGCATTACGTATAATTATTTCTGCACATATAACAGTGGTTTGGGACGGCTAATCACGACCACCTCAGTGAAATGCGAGAAACGAGGATCGAGGTGAAGCATTTCAACCCTTAACGTGGAACCAGTAATAAACCGGTGCCCTGGGAGCTGTGTATTTGACGAATAACGAACCCGGAAGTTCGGGTGAACCCAGGATGAGATGGGTTGCGTAGTCAAGCCCTGAAATCATTCACGTAGATGTCCTTTCACCTAAGAGTTCGAGCAGCTGCCGGACTCATCGATGTGACCTTCACCACGGTTACAGCGTGAACTTCTACCAACAGGTTGCTTCCACTTGGATGAAGGTAACGAGAGCCTGAGTTTGGCTGCCTAATAGGTTTGTCTAAACGATATTTGTAGTTCAAAACGAGAAACAGTCAAATACGAAGAGTACTTGAACGTGGACTCTTTCTTTTGATCGTGGTGGCTTTGACTATTTTACTCGTTGCTGACTAGGTCTATCGACGAAACGTATAGAATATATATTGCCCTGCAACGCCGTTGAGTAGCCGAAGGACACTGGTTGTACAATCGACTAGGAAAATAAGACCGATGTAAGTAATCAATGATTTAAATGATGTTCGTTTAACATAAGGTCGGTGAAGTGGGTGTACTGGCTAGACCACACCGGTTTCCCACAGACAGGCCTTTTTGCAGGATCGTCATTAATGTGGTTGATGAAAGTTTTTTTAGAAGTGATAATTATCAGTTTCCAGTTCACAAGAGATCTTCAACTTGGCATGAGGGTTTACCCACGTCACCAGTCGTTTTTGGAAATTATGCAAACATGAGGAGATCATCCACATACTGTTTGTCTGAAGGCATGGCCGAAAAATCTGGTTAGTCGCCGGTACGAAAAAATCAGCAGATACTGGTTTCAGTGGACTTACGGAGACTAGTTGAACTACCCATAAATAAAACACTAGAAAATAGAGCGGACGCACTTTGCACATAGTAATAAGAATTATTTCGGTAGATCTGCAAGCCCATGCAACCGGCTAAGTCGCCTATCGTCTCAGGCGATGAAAAATTCTTAAACAGCAGTTGAATCACCAAAGAACACACTAATTTGTTCTTTAAGTTCACTTTGTAAGACAATTCCAATACACCAGATGAGTCTTTGGGTTTACATGTCAACCACTGATCTTAACAGCATCGGTGTAAGTAACAGCCGGCGAACTAGTTCATCTTGCGTAGCACCACTCATAGATAAAATTTGTCTAAGTAGCACGCCGCGTTTGCGTTCACCAGCGCGCCTCGTTGGTCTAGTACATATGTTCCTGCTTAGTACAGAGAGAATCGGGAAAGCTACCACTTATCAGTGTTTGCCTTCACGCTGCAATAATCAGTTCAGCGGAGGATGTGAATGTCTACGTCAGCCGATCAGGCCATCCTAACCTCAACTAGGTACCAAGTTTGGACTAATATCACGTCAGTCTGATTGAAGTACGATGCGAGATGCAAACATTTCGTTTATTATCATCAGTCAGTTACATAAAACATTCGGTTATGTAGGTTAGGCGCGTAGCGACAAAACAAAGAAATGAACGAATACCACATGAGTGCAATCAGGGCTCACTGCCACGACAACGAAATTAGTTGCGTCAGCACGTTTTGCCAACAGAGGGCCAGTGCGTGACGCTTGACCAGCAATGCCTCAGAGAATGCCAACAACCCAGGGTTGCGACTGCACAGCAGAACCACGTAACCTGTCAACCACGTAACCTGTTGTGATTAGGTTTTACGTGATCAAAGACGCAGGATTTCTGTTCAGGTGTTAGTATGCTAACCCGCATTGAGCCATTGTTTAGACCAGCCACTTGGGGATGTGCTCCGCTTTCCTCTGTCGCAAGTTTCGGTCCGTTTTGGCAATGTATGGGTCACCGCAACCGCAAGTGAACTGGCAGGTAACATGAGGGGCACAGTTTTCCGAGAAAGAACGATCGTGGTAGTAGATTCGTCATGCGGGTTGAGAGCAACAAGTGCAATTCCGCCGCGGGGGGATGTGTGATCAACGGCAGATTCCAACTTTCGACTTACATCGGTAATATTGTGATCACCCGCGTGAGGAAGATTGACAAAAACATGGTTCTTCGGTGCTGATTGTGGTTGGAAGGTAGCTACTCGTTGATTGCAATGGATTTCAGTAAATCTGACCGGATATCCATTCGCAAGCAAAACACGTTTTAAGAGCTTCTCTTAAGACTTTAGGCTGTTGACGGTGTACAGTTTTCTTGCTCAATGAAAAAATAGCTGACCGACCCCGTCACTTTGTCCATGATCATACTGCGCAGTCACAACCCTAGTTTGTTGGCGCTCTCCGAAGCATTGCTGGTCAGGCGTCACGCACCGGCCCTCTGTTGGCAAAACGTGCTGACGCAACTAATTTCGATGCCGTGACAGTGAACCCAGATTGCACCCATGTGATGTTCGTTCATTTCATTGTTTTGTCGCTACGTACTTAACTTACATAACCTAATGTTTTATGTAACTGACTGATAAGAATAAACGAAAGGTTTGCAACGTATATATATATATATATGCGTTTCTCTGCCACTTCGTGGACTTGCCGGAACTAATGGCAGTCAGAGTCATCGAATCCTTGGCCATAGTTCAAGGCTAAAAATGCTTACGATGATGAATGAGGACTGTCCGCATCCAACGTCGTTACGACAAAGACGGCAAACTACAGAAAATCAAGGCAACTGGAAAAGTTTCACGAATCAACGGCAATTTGGATGTTTTAAGTCACGCGGCGAACTAACTGTCAGAAGGAAAAGTCAGTGGCTGCAGAAGGTGAAGAAATGAACGGAACTCCGCCTCACATGATGCTCATTTGAGTCATCATCATCATAAACAGCAAAACATCAGTGGTCCACACTAATGCTTAACTGCCACACAACCATGAAGAAACAGCAAACCCGGCATAGGAAGAGGAAAAAAGAAGGGGATGGGAAAGGACCTAACTAATGAAAATAACTACGTCTATATTCAAATATTCAACATCAAGGTGCCTACACCTTGCAAACAAACAACCGAGCTGCAAGTCAGAGTAAGGCGTCATCAGCGAGACAACTTCCTTACGGCGTTCACTGCCCCGCGCCATTAAATGCACTCACTTCACAGACAACTCGGACAAACAACAACGACGTTCACGCCACTGAGCTCGACTAGCCGCCATCTCATCTAGAGTCTCCAGCCAACGACACTACGAGTCGCGAGGGCCCCAGCCAGGGAGACGAACACGACCCACAGTGGCCAACTCCTTCGTGAACGACTTCATTTCCCTACGCCAGGTCATTATCTGACCACCTCGCACCTTACACCAGTCGGTCGCAGTGTCAACGAACAGTGCTCGGTGTGGAAGACGACTGGCTGGCATCCTTGATGCATGACCTTACCATCGAATCCTGCGCAAACGTAGGGAATGAACAAAAGAACTCATTTGACAATCACTACAAAACACCCGCTTCCTAACCTCCTCGTTACTTACACGCTGGTGTCACCCGATACGAGCGATTGAACGCAGACATCGGTGGTCAAATACTTGAAGACGGTTCACGTCTTCTACCCTGAGCGGCCAGGTTTCGCTGCCGTAAAGTAATACGGCCCTCACCGTTGTCTTATATACACG